>NQII01012859.1:4295-19763 GCA_002778355.1 Clitarchus hookeri
TATTTAATATATTTTATTGATAGTAGTTCATGGATAGTTTTAACAGTAGTGGATCTATCTTGGTTAGCAATTAATCTCAAATATTTGTTTTGTATGGTTTGCAAGTCTTTAATTCTGAAATCTGCATCATTCCTCCATACCTCACATCCATATAACATACCTGGGATTATTATTTGATTATATATATGGAGTTTTTTCTTACTTGGAAAATTAGTTGCGTTTAATACTGGATACAATTTTTTAAGTTTTCCCAGTGCTAAAATCTTACATATTCTATGCATGGTTGCCAAGTCAACTTGTGATCTATTGTTATACCTAGATATTTAGCGTTTTTTAACGTACGGTATTTTTTGATTGAATAGTATTAATTCTTTGTTAGGTTTCGGTAATTTTTTTGTAATTATTATAGTCTCGGATTTTCCTGGGTTTACTTTAATTCGCCATTTAGTGTACTACTGTTCAAGGATGGATAGTTGTCTCAGTAAGGCTATTAATCAAATTTGATGTGGTAGTGTTGCTATATTATTGCTATATCGTCTGCGTACATTTGAATATTAGCATTAGTGCGTACGTCTGTTATTGGGATGTTGGCTCTGTAAATACTCTACAGAAAAGGGGGAAAGTGCCGACCCCTGAGGTACTCCTGCTAGAGTTTGTTCCATCTAACGTTACGTAAAAACGTATATTATTTAAGCAGCGTGCTAAAAGGTTTACTGAAGTTGCTGGAAAATTGTAGTTTATAAGTTTATATATTAGTCCTGGGAGCCAGACTTTATCAAAATCTTTTTCTACATCTAGGAATGTCATTATTTTATATAGTTGTTCTTTATTATTAAATCCATCTGTGGCATCTTCAGCTATTTTAATTAGCGCGTGTAGGGTATTGTGTTGGGCTCTGAAACCATATTGGTTATCTGGTATTATTTTATTTAAATCTGCATTATTTTGAAGTCTATATAATAGAGCTTTTTAAAATATTTAATCATGTTGTTTAATAAGCTTATTGGCCGTCTGTTTTCTGGTTTAGTAGCATTTCTCTCAGGTTTCGGCAAGGTTATTACTTAGCTTCTTCTAGGCCTGTGGGAATCTGCATAGTTTGAACATTGGTTTACATATTTTAACAGATATTCTAGGGCGTTGACTGGTAATTTCTTTAGGGATTCATATTTTATCCCGTCTAGTCCTCCAGATGTATTATTATGGCGTGTTTTAATTATTTTTAAGAGTTATTTTAATGTAATTGAGTCATATTCCGATGATTCTTTTACTTTCCGGTATTCGTTTATGCATTATTTACTGATTGAGTGAATTGTCTATCTTGTACATCTTTATTGGGGGAAAATTGTTTCTCTAGGCTGTCGGCTATTGTGTTAGCTTTATCTCTTCTAGTATATACATAACCTTGGGGCATTTCTATTGCTGGGGTAGTTCGTTTTTTACATTTCTCTGTTAATGCTTTAGTTAATCGCCACATTT
Organism: Clitarchus hookeri; assembly: GCA_002778355.1. NCBI lineage: Eukaryota > Metazoa > Arthropoda > Insecta > Phasmatodea > Phasmatidae > Clitarchus > Clitarchus hookeri. The sequence continues at coordinate 5,772 of NQII01012859.1, forward strand.
CTTTAGAGTTGTGAGCTGCGTTTTTTGTGGCTTTACTCCAGTTTTTAATTTTTAGTTTTTCATTTTTACATTTTACCTGTCTTCTAAGCCTGTTGTATTCTGTTTTAATTACGGGATTTCGTGTTCTCTGAAAGTTATTTTGTGCTTGGCGTTTTAGGGCTATTAGATAATCTACTTTTGGGTAATTTACTCTTGTGTGATATTACATCTGCACGTTTCATACTTAATTTATACAAAGACTTTACAATAGCTTAAAAAATATATGTACTACATAGGAACTTTTTTAATTTTTGTCGTGTGTGTAACGTAGGCTAATATTACTTTAGGGCTAATGTATACAATAACGCCATACTTTATGGATACAATACGGCCAGTCATTAAACATGTGTGGCACTGGCTGAATATTATTATTATATTATGAAGGCCTACGTACTGCGGTCGTATCTTCACTCCATTTTTTGAAAAAGTAATTTGTTAGGTTTTATATAAAAACAATTTTCTACCTTTTAATATCATTATTGATGTGCATACAATTTAAATTTAATTCTTCGTTCTTAAAATTTTTTTTGTTTTTTACTAAAAGAAACGTCTACTGCTCAACAGCTGTCCATACCTTGGTATATAGGTTGACCTACGGTGTAAGGTTAAGGCTGCCTGCATACTTGGAGGTTATGGGTTCCAGTCCCGTTCCAGGCGTGGCTGTATTAGGCATTTGTAATTGTAGGTTACATTACGATCCTAGCCACCCCTAGTCAGTCTTAAGGCATACAGCAAGTAACACCTAAAAGGAAATAGGCTAATTTATAAAAACATGTTCTAGGCGAAGCATGTTTTAGGAGATCGCAGCTATATAGTGTTTCCCGGTGGATTGCTCGATTCCCTCGCCTTTCCCTGCGTATGCCGGCACACAACTTAGTCATTTCCACGTTTAGCGAATAATTCGTAACGTGAATCTCTTTGGGGTCCATATCAATGAAATTAAATTATTTGGCAGTCATATATTTATTTATTTGCAATTTGCTTTNTATAATTACCAAGGAATTTGATATTAGGATTGTCATGATTTACCAGATTATTATGTAAATTTTTATTTTTGGTAGAAATTATGTATTTAATATATTTTATTGATAGTAGTTCATGGATAGTTTTAACAGTAGTGGATCTATCTTGGTTAGCAATTAATCTCAAATATTTGTTTTGTATGGTTTGCAAGTCTTTAATTCTGAAATCTGCATCATTCCTCCATACCTCACATCCATATAACATACCTGGGATTATTATTTGATTATATATATGGAGTTTTTTCTTACTTGGAAAATTAGTTGCGTTTAATACTGGATACAATTTTTTAAGTTTTCCCAGTGCTAAAATCTTACATATTCTATGCATGGTTGCCAAGTCAACTTGTGATCTATTGTTATACCTAGATATTTAGCGTTTTTTAACGTACGGTATTTTTTGATTGAATAGTATTAATTCTTTGTTAGGTTTCGGTAATTTTTTTGTAATTATTATAGTCTCGGATTTTCCTGGGTTTACTTTAATTCGCCATTTAGTGTACTACTGTTCAAGGATGGATAGTTGTCTCAGTAAGGCTATTAATCAAATTTGATGTGGTAGTGTTGCTATATTATTGCTATATCGTCTGCGTACATTTGAATATTAGCATTAGTGCGTACGTCTGTTATTGGGATGTTGGCTCTGTAAATACTCTACAGAAAAGGGGGAAAGTGCCGACCCCTGAGGTACTCCTGCTAGAGTTTGTTCCATCTAACGTTACGTAAAAACGTATATTATTTAAGCAGCGTGCTAAAAGGTTTACTGAAGTTGCTGGAAAATTGTAGTTTATAAGTTTATATATTAGTCCTGGGAGCCAGACTTTATCAAAATCTTTTTCTACATCTAGGAATGTCATTATTTTATATAGTTGTTCTTTATTATTAAATCCATCTGTGGCATCTTCAGCTATTTTAATTAGCGCGTGTAGGGTATTGTGTTGGGCTCTGAAACCATATTGGTTATCTGGTATTATTTTATTTAAATCTGCATTATTTTGAAGTCTATATAATAGAGCTTTTTAAAATATTTAATCATGTTGTTTAATAAGCTTATTGGCCGTCTGTTTTCTGGTTTAGTAGCATTTCTCTCAGGTTTCGGCAAGGTTATTACTTAGCTTCTTCTAGGCCTGTGGGAATCTGCATAGTTTGAACATTGGTTTACATATTTTAACAGATATTCTAGGGCGTTGACTGGTAATTTCTTTAGGGATTCATATTTTATCCCGTCTAGTCCTCCAGATGTATTATTATGGCGTGTTTTAATTATTTTTAAGAGTTATTTTAATGTAATTGAGTCATATTCCGATGATTCTTTTACTTTCCGGTATTCGTTTATGCATTATTTACTGATTGAGTGAATTGTCTATCTTGTACATCTTTATTGGGGGAAAATTGTTTCTCTAGGCTGTCGGCTATTGTGTTAGCTTTATCTCTTCTAGTATATACATAACCTTGGGGCATTTCTATTGCTGGGGTAGTTCGTTTTTTACATTTCTCTGTTAATGCTTTAGTTAATCGCCACATTTCTTTAGAGTTGTGAGCTGCGTTTTTTGTGGCTTTACTCCAGTTTTTAATTTTTAGTTTTTCATTTTTACATTTTACCTGTTTTCTAAGCCTGTTGTATTCTGTTTTAATTACGGGATTTCGTGTTCTCTGAAAGTTATTTTGTGCTTGGCGTTTTAGGGCTATTAGATAATCTACTTTTGGGTAATTTACTCTTGTGTGATATTACATCTGCACGTTTCATACTTAATTTATACAAAGACTTTACAATAGCTTAAAAAATATATGTACTACATAGGTACATTTTTAATTTTTGTCGTGTGTGTAACGTAGGCTAATATTACTTTAGGGCTAATGTATACAATAACGCCATACTTTATGGATACAATACGGCCAGTCATTAAACATGTGTGGCACTGGCTGAATATTATTATTATATTATGAAGGCCTACGTACTGCGGTCGTATCTTCACTCCATTTTTTGAAAAAGTAATTTGTTAGGTTTTATATAAAAACAATTTTCTACCTTTTAATATCATTATTGATGTGCATACAATTTAAATTTAATTCTTCGTTCTTAAAATTTTTTTTGTTTTTTACTAAAAGAAACGTCTACTGCTCAACAGCTGTCCATACCTTGGTATATAGGTTGACCTACGGTGTAAGGTTAAGGCTGCCTGCATACTTGGAGGTTATGGGTTCCAGTCCCGTTCCAGGCGTGGCTGTATTAGGCATTTGTAATTGTAGGTTACATTACGATCCTAGCCACCCCTAGTCAGTCTTAAGGCATACAGCAAGTAACACCTAAAAGGAAATAGGCTAATTTATAAAAACATGTTCTAGGCGAAGCATGCATATTTTAGGAGATCGCAGCTATATAGTGTTTCCCGGTGGATTGCTCGATTCCCTCGCCTTTCCCTGCGTATGCCGGCACACAACTTAGTCATTTCCACGTTTAGCGAATAATTCGTAACCTGAATCTCTTTGGGGTCCATATCAATGAAATTAAATTATTTGGCAGTCATATATTTATTTATTTGCAATTTGCTTTTTATGTTCCCTGCTTAAAGCATCGTGAGGGCTACATGGGATTGACGCATAAATTAGCTTAATTTAAATTAACGTAAATGCCTTGCCCGAGACAACGCCAAAACCAGACGCGCCGAGTAATTATGTTAGAAAAATACCTAATAAAGATTATTTCGTTTGTAGGGAATAATGGGGTGATGCAAATCACAAGGAATTCGAGGCAACTGGACGCAAGAGCAACTTTTTGACAGGGTTCCAAAGTAGCAACTGCTGAAAAGGAAGCTAACATCTCTCGCAGAACATTACGTGACCACTTGTTATGTAGCAACTGTCTTTATGAACTTGAACGTGACCAAACTTTGACACAAGAACAAGAAAATCACCTCGTCTGTAGATGTATAATTAATAAAAAGAATGCAAGAAGTCAATTTTTATTTGACAATAAACGGGTTTGTGAAGCATTCTTCAATCTTGGTGGCATACGTATGTCAAAAAAATTGACGTAAAAGTTAATATAATATTGGGATCAAATATGATGGTCATGAAAGTTTATCTCATCTTCCTCGGAAAGGTCAAAGTTGTAGGATGAACGAGGTCAAAAGTGCTTCTGTAATGATGAGATTTATTTCATTCAGGCTAATAAAAAACTTTGATCAGAATAATGTTGCATTATTTACGGCAAGATTAAAGTTAAGGCGCTGTTGATGCGGCGCCCGGCCCCTCATGCGGCCACATGTCTCGCATGGGTCTCAATCTGTCCCTGAGCAACAGAAACACGTCTTAACTCAAAGGGTTTTGGTTTTCGCCCTATGCTAACAACGACTACTTGATCTTCTGTTTAAAGCAACATACACACAAATTAATTAATTAATATATAACAAATAAATAATTACATATCTATACACGCATACATACATTTTTGCCAATAGGAAAGAACTATTATTTTGCTACGAAATTTTGTCTAGGTGAGGAGGTGAGGAGTACCGTAACAGTAAATCACGTAACAAAAAAGTTATTACTTCTGAACTTTTCGTACTAGCCTTAAGCTTTGTCATGGAAAGACGGTAGGAAGCACTCTGCCTCACAGCTCGTCCTTTTCCAGTGACCGCAGAAGCGAGAGTATAAAACGTAGCGACGTTCGGGTCAGCTATCCGGACACAGGAGATATTAATGCTCGGAACACAAAAACACTCTCCGGCTCCTTCAGTAAGTGAAGACATAAATAGAAGTGCTGGCGTCTCGGCCGCTGTGAACGGACCTGCGATGTCGCAGACGTCTCCATCAAGAAGAGACTGCAGCAGACAATGAGCCGTTAATTACAGCTGTCTTCTCGCGCTGACGCCGAGCAGAGAAAGGTTCAAGGGTCCCCCTGCACTTAATTGGCTTCAAGACACTTTTTTTTTTGTCCGTGGGAACGAGGGCAGTGAATGTGTTGATGCGCTGTGTTACTTTCCCCCAGCTCGATAACAGAAGGAAGGAGAGCTGACGATAGCGGAGCGATGAGTGGGCCATCACTTAACATTCTCCTTTAACTTCTCAAGACCTCTGAGGATCTTTGAACGCGAGCTGTGGCTGCCGTTATCAAGTCCTGCTTGTATTCCACGGCCAACCCTCGAATAAGAGTATTATTTCAAAATGTGTTACCTACCGACGGTAGTTGCAGACATCGTGAAAATAGAACCATTAGTCTCTGCAGGTATTTAACCTTGAGGTGTTGCGAAAGGCGTCTATATTGGCGACAACTCGTTTGTGATTGATTTTCATTTCAATAATTACCATATATTTCAATGTTCTAATTAACACATAACTTTTAACTACACACTTGAGTTTTGTCCTTTTGTATGAATGTACGTGAGATCGAACTTCACGGGGAAACGGCTAAAACTATGCATGTTAAAATTAGTATTCTATTAATTTTATCTCGTGCCTCATTCATGTAAGAAAAATAGCGTTCCAATTTCACAATACTAGAAAATAAAAATACTTTTTAAAATAAATTAAAATACTACGATTATCAATTTTAAAGTACTCTAAGCCTGTATTCCAGAACGTTTTTATAAGGGTTTTGGTACAGCTTAAGCCATTTCCAGGTCCTATCAGTATTCTAGAACGTTAAAATGCCGGNTTAGAAAATGAAAATACTTTTTAAAATAAATTAAAATACTGCGATTATCAATTTTAAAGTACTCTAAGCCTGTATTCCAAAACGTTTTTATAAGGGTTTTGGTACAGCTTAAGCCATTTCCAGGTCCTATCAGTATTCTAGAACGTTAAAATGCCGGCTAAGGCCTTAGTTAAGCCACGGTCGAAGCTGTAATCTTAGGGCTCCGATTTGGGTGATTTATCCTTGGCGCAAACTAAACCTACGCATGCGCAGAACGCATATCATTTTGCCGGAGCCGGCAGCGTGATGAACAATCCAACGCCTCCAGGACGTTATACGTCGCGATGTAATTATTTATCTAAAAATTACGAAACCAGCACAATTCAGTTGTTTTGCAAGTAAAAGTTAAAGATGGCAAGAATACTGTGTAATATGTACGACATGTTTTAGAGGCTTCTATCTTCCCAAACAATGCAAAACATGTAATAGCTGAACATGTTATATATATATATATCATTTATTCAGGATGACCCCAGGGTGAGTCGTGTTAGCGAAACTAGTAGCGTGTTCAGTTACCACCTACGCGTTTCAGGTGCAAGAGGAATCCCATTATACAAGCTCTTAGTTGTATACTAAATATACAGTTCCTCACATATAATTGTGTGTTACTTGCATTAAAATCCTTACACTACATTACTGTTAAGTTGTGATCTTCGTTGGTAACATATTGATTTTGGACTGCAGCATTTTTAAATGTAGCTGTAGAAAGAAATAATGGCAAATGTCTTCTGAAATTTTATTTTTCCGACATGAAAGAATCAGTTTCTGAGAAATTAGTTACACATTTAAAGGAAAATATAACAAAACATTTCACGTAATCTGCTCCATACCGTTTAAGGATTAACAAGGAAAGCTCTTTCAAAACGCTTTTTATTGAAGACTTGACTGAAACCATATCGTCCCTAGTAGGTAGTTAAGCCCGGTAATTAAGGAGGCTATAAAATATATTACACTAGTTACCGGTAACATAAAATCTCTAAACAAAGAAAGTGCTGTTATAAAACAATATATATAATATAATATTTTTAGTTTAATCCAGTTAGGTTACAAATATTTTGAGATGAAAAGTTAACTGTATTATGTAGTATTGTTTGCTTGGAGGAATAGTTCTATAGAAAATAGAACGTGTTTCTTTTCTACATATTCAGTGTCGAATCAAGTCTGGCCGCACAGGGCGAAGGAACAATTATTTCGGGAATATGAAGCACGCTGGAATATAAAGCGGTACATACACTGAAGAGCCAAAAAAACTGGTATAGGCGTGCGTGTGCAAATAACAGAGGTATGGAACCAATCAGAGTAACGCGATGCGGTCGGCAGCTAGATCGGTTACTGCAGCTACAATGGCAGGTTTTGAACGTGGTGTTAAAGTCGGTGCACGAGAGATGGCACATAGCATCTCCGAGGTAGCGATAACATTTGGATGTTCGCGTACGACCATTTCACGAGTGTACCGTAAATATCGGAAATCCGGTAAAACATCACATCTTCGACATCGCTGCGGCCGGAAAAAGATCGTGAAAGAACGGGACAAACGACGACTGACGAGAATCATTAAACGTGACAGACGTGCAACCCTTTCTCAAATTGGCGCAGATTGGATTTGTGGACTGCCCTGCAGGATTCATGGTGTGAATTGCCTCCCGCATACCTTCAGACATTAGTTGAGTCCATGCCACGTCGTCTTGCGGCACTTATGCGTGCTCGGGGGGCCATACACGATATTAGGCATGTGTACCAGTTTATTTGGCTCTTCAGTGTATAACATAACGAGAGAAATCCTATAAAGAAGAATACACACTTGTTACTTGACCATAAGAATACACTGCTAATATATATTGGTTTTTTTACTCCGCGTAAACCACACCGCAAAATCACAAATTATCTCAGTTGAATATATGTCTTAAGGCTACCATTCGTCATGTTCAACTTTGATTTACTGTTTCACATTTACGAAATAGATATTTGTACATTTACTGAGAGTGTTTCGTCATGAAATAGTACATATATCTGTTTTGTAGTTCGCATGTCGTAGGTTCGGTTTCGGTTAGTTCCAATGGCAGTAAATGATTTTCCATCCTTATTGCATTAGAGTGAGTTAGCATTTACTCGATACGAACCTCTCCAGTCTCGGTCTTCTAAACAAAGATCCTGGTCAAAGTGTATCAATAAACACAAATTAAAGTTGTAAATCTATCTTTACATTTACAGAGACTATATATTATTATTAACAATTCGTACTCAGTACACATTTACAGGTATTCGAGGCAAGTTAGTGTAACGTAAAATTGAGCCATTTGCATATTTTATTTATTTACTTCTTTATGTATTTTGAATACGTAATTTGATTTTACGAATATTATTTTTCAGTTACACATTAATTATGATAATTAGAATTTAAATTCACTGCTCGCTTAATTTTCTGATTTTATTTTGTTGTGCAACACTTTTATATGTATTTCCAGTCTGTTGTTTTTTTTAATGAGTATAAAAGACCCTAGTTTCTGAGCAGCTGTTGATCCATTGCCATGGTAACTAAATAACGTGATGAGTAATTCTTGTCTCTAGCAATCTCATGATTGGTCAGTTTTCGACGGCGTTATTTAATTAGGTGTTCGAATGGAATTTTAGTCATCTTGGTTTTCGACAGCACGTTCAACCCGCATGAATTTAAATTTTACTTTTTATATAAGGACACGAATTCGCACCTGTAAACAGGCCGTCTCGAAGGAGACGAAGACGCGAGAGCAAGAATAGGAAGAAGCAGGCCTGTATCGGTCGCCATTGGCGTAATTTTAAGGGTTTAACAAGGTCGAACTACCGCGGTGTGCTTGAATGTGCTGGGACTGTATTAGCACTATAGGCCCGAAAGCCTAATTAGGGAAACCCGCGAGGAAATGTCCTGCTGCATCCAGGTGGATGCCACTGCCGACGACGATATCGCCCAGAACTTTAAGAAAGTCCAGAATTCTTGATATTAATGTATAATCAGCTAACTCAACGAATTATTTTTTTTAAGAAGTGGAGACGAATTTTTATCAAATTGTACTGGCCCTTGCTAATTTAACTACGAACACCCCGGCATTGCCTTTTTGCGTAATACTCTGAGCTAGTCTGGAGAAGATACTAATTAAATTAATTTTTTCTGGGAGTTTATAATTTTAATTGCCAGGCAGGAAGTAAATGGAACATATCAGTCACGAGAGAGACTAATGTTGCTGAGGCCACAAATAAAATATTTTTTGGATTTTGATTTTACTTTTCCTGTTTGAAGTTATTTGGTTACAAGAATGATAATTAAATAGTTTGCTTGAAACGTATCTGCTGAGTAATTATTTCCAGTAGAAAAAAATATATTTTTCATAGTAATATTCTTGTTGTTTAGTAATTGAGTTTGGTGGTGTTATTTGTGAATGTTCTTCTGTCACACATCAGTCCGTACAGCTGTTACTGTCCCCCCCCCTCTATCTCTCTACACTGCATTCCGTTTTTCCATCTTAACACGACCTACACATCTCAACACGTTGTTACGCGTTGCACGACCTAGCGTCGTACGCGAGGTCTACTAAATGTACACGCTTCACTAGATATACGTCTAGAGGAAGTGGCGGCGTTGCATTAGAATGGTGTCACTTGTATTAACCATTGTAGGAGCAACATTAATTTTAGTCTTTGCTTTACCATTTACCATCGCGTTATTGGTTCCCACCGTATCTGATACATTTACTACACTGAATAAAGTTTATTACTGGCTGGCTGTTAGTCAATGGAGTGTCGAGTTGTAGGTCCCCAATCAAGTAGCCTTTCTTGTGAAACAAGTAATACAATCCATATCGTTCATTTGATATGTTAAAACATACAATTACAGTATTTTTTTCACGATAATAATGTTGATGTGTTGTAAATTTATTTTAAGTGAGTGAAGTTAGTGAAGAGATTTGGGCGGCTCTTAACAGCGAGGTCTTGTGAGCCGATGAAGGTGAAATGAGGTGAGTATGGAGCAGTGCCAGAATGAAAAGGCGAGAGAAATGGGAGATCCCCGAGAAAACCCGCCGAAATTTATTTTAAGATATTTACAAGCATTATCGAAACTATGAAACGACATCTACATGAATTTTTTTTCTCATTGCCATATATATATTTATAAAAGAGTAGCCCGAGTTACACTCAAGCCTAGTGTTCTAAGTGTTAAGAAAGAAAAAATTAATAAAAAAATTCTTTCATAACAACAATAAACGCTGGGCGTGTTGGTGTCAGTGGCATGGTTGAAATGTAAATCTGCAAGTTGTCCCCGTCATATGCAGTGCAAACATGGTTGGTGCTCTGTGGAGATGGCTGTTCTACCCGATGGTAGGTAGGTAGTATGTCTTACTTAACCTCTCGTCCACAGTGAGGTTATTAGAGACGGAGCAAGTTGCTCAGACAAACAGGAACAGGGAAGGAATTGGCCGTGGCCTGAAATAAGGAACCATTTCAACATTCGCCTATAACGATTTCGGGAATCCATGGAAAACCGAAATCAGGATGGTCAGACCGGAGTGCAAGATAAAACTTCAGTGAGATTCAAATCGACTAAGTTTACAGGAGCCATGTCACAGGGGCTGTGGTCTAGAACCTGGGGAGTCCACAAAGAATGTCTCGTTGCGCCGGTAAGTTAACAAGCAAAATGGTGAAGTGAAGGCTTTATTAATTTGCTCTTAAGGTGATTGCTAAATGCTTGAACACGAACATGATGACTAGTATGATACCTCTGTGTCACAGCTAATTCTATCGAATGCGGGAAACGGAAAATGCAAAGTTAATGCCAGTTGAAGTTTTCGTAAGATGGATTACGAAACAATTTTTACCAAGGGATATGTGCTATTTGCAGAGAGAGAGAGAGAGAGAGAGAGAGAGAGTGTATGTGTGTAATTGGGAAATTTGTCTTACATTTCTGCCATATAGTGCGTCAAGTAAACAAGGAAAAAGCGCGGTAGGCCGAGGCCACATCAGCAGTGGACGCAATGATATTTTGTCGGCACTACACCGACATGTAAGGGAACGTCAGAGCAAAGAGTATGCGCGGACAAAGAGAAAGACGGACGTTGAGGGAGAAGCGAGCTTGGAAAAACATGAAGAAAAGGAACCACGAGATGAGGAGCTTTGCAAGGAAGCCACCATAGGCGCTAGAAGGGACTACAGGTGTGACGTGTTGGTTGGTAACTGTCTTTGTGTGTGTGAATGTATACAGTGGTAAGTGTACGTAAATATTTTGCACTTGGTCTATAAACACCACAATAATTTGACCCTCTTTAGAAGTTTAGCCATTTAATACCCTTGGATTTTTCAGTCCCTTCAAAAAATTCTTAAGACAGTTTTAATATACAACGTGCACTATAAATTACCGACAAACTCCGGGAGGGAGGAAAAAATATATATACGACCTATATCCTAAAGCCTTTCCTGAACGGTGTACACGCCCTTTACAGTGGAAATAACACCCATGTTTATTGCGAATAAAGCATGCAGTGTTTGAGCTTAATCTCGCAATTTCTGTATAATGTGTTATCAAATATATGTGTGCAATACATGATAGATTGATATGCCAATATCAACCCCGTCCATCAGAAAATCAGGGTTGGCGCCATTTTAATGCATGAAAAAAATGACCGTCCAGAATAACACAAAATACATGTGTTGTAATCTACACGCCTTTAAAACAAAATCTGTGTATAATAAGAACGAGCAATGATATAATTAACTTCTTACAGTATTCATAAGCAATAATTAATAAGTGTGGTGAAGTACTGTAAAGAAACTATACGAACGAAATTTGTCTGAAGAAAGAAATGATGATTACAACCACGAGTGCTTGCTGCCAGAATTTTGAAACATTCTCTCAATTTACGCCAATCTAAACTACATGCTAGTCGCCGCAAACAATTTACCACAGCCATTAGAATAAAGATTGCTCTGTTCAAGACTGTAAAAGCACTCCAACTAATGAATTGCCACAAACGATGTATTGTTACCATTGGAAATTGTAATAACTAGATTTTTTCATTCTTTCCTTCAAACCATAACTTACATAGAAAAAACATTTTAAATTAAAATAACTATTTTTTTTTTTCGCATATCATTGAAGCTAAGGGAAAGAAAGTTGGCGAGACAGAAAGTTCTTCCATATCTTTCTAATCTTATGTCCTTGTGGGTGGAATATTAATTATTTCACTCAAATCGTGCAGCTATTTCTGACGGGTGTAATAACACGGGCAGAACCGAATTTAATACTCGACAAAGCTTTATTAAGCGGGGAGCTATCCTTTCTCCTTTAGACTCTGAAATTGATGCATACATCATTTTTGACTAGTCGTGTAAACAGTGGTACTATCGCGAACGCAAAATATGTCACGGGATCAGTGCTATATCATCAATAACAAGTATACATAACCGAGTCCTTAAGAAGATGACTTAACAAGTCTTGGAATTTTAGTGCCGTGTTTTGATGGGGTATAAACACTGCAAACTGGAACAGAGAACTGCTAGAGAAAGACTAGTAAATTTTATTTTCGGGGATCTCTATAAAGTCTACGACTTAATTTTACTGATTAGTATGTGTACAAGCATGATGAATAGCAGTGTCATTAATGTCTACATGAATGCTGTGAGAGAGTTTCACATTAAATTTACGAACATGGTAAAACTAATTATAGGCTGTTCACTGTTATTTGAGCACTTTTAAAAGAACTGGTTAAGATCTGTTGTTCTTATAATTGTGTATCCATCTGTCTCGCGTAACAATATCATTGCGTTTAAGACAAGAAACAGTAACTTCAACGTTTAAACGTTACACTCACAATACACTCACAAGTATGGAAACTATTTATTTAAATCCCTGAAGTAAAAGTCTGCATGCCAGTGTGCTTGGTATATCTATATATACATATTATCAGTATATTTTTTTTAATGTTGATTTCAAAAGATCTTGAACGGCCTTTAGAAGAGTGTTCCCGTAATTAGCGGTGTCAAAGGTTTAGACAAAGCTCTACTTTACCTACAACTGTAATTTAAATTTACCTGAATGTAAAGCTCAAAATTTGGAAATTTAGAAGCTATTGTATGGGGAAACAAGACAGGCAACATAACACCGACGATAAAATTCTTATGGCAGCATATAATGAAGATGCCTGCTTTATGTTTTGTAAAACCAAAGACGAGTAATAAAAAATTTGGTTAACAAATTAATTTCTCCAAGGAAGAATATCTGACGATAGAAGACAGAATCACGGACACTGTAGTCGATTCGAGAAAATAAAATGGTCCAAATATTTAAAGTAGTTGGTTCTAACACTTTGTGCAACAGGTATCGGTACGAAATAAATTTTTAAAAAATGTGGCTATGAGATAGCTTATAACTCTGTTTTATGGAACAAAGCAATGGCAAAACGTACGGTTCACAATATCATGGTGGAAACAATCAATACCAATTACACGTAAACACGTGAGTTCTGTAAATCAGATAAAAGTAGACTCCTGTCTCTGGGGATAGATTTTTGGACAAGTAGTTGTGGGCTTAGACTTGAGTTAATTTGAGAGATTTGGGCAGTTTTTAACAATGAGGTCTTGACATCCGATGAGGGTAACATGAGGTGAGAATGAAGCAGCGCTGGAATGCAAGAGCGGGTGGGGGAAATGGGAGATCCCAAGAAAACCCACCAACCAGCGGCATTATCCGGCACGATTCGCTTAAACTTGAAAATGTTACTATTATCAAGCTTAGAGAAAAATTTAAGTTAACGGATCATTATCGACATTGTGTCAATTAAACAACTATCTGGTACGGCTCTTTTTTTGTAAGAATGGTAGACATGAGATTGTCAAAGATGATGTACCAATGGAATACTCCAGAACGATGAACACGTGAGAGACTGCCGAGAAGAAGGAAGAACGTGGCCATACGACGCCGTGATTGCAAAAGATGTCCAAAGATGCGCCTTGGGTATCTCGAGATACTGGACGTAGAGAAGAGAAGCGGCGACACCTGCAGAAGCTAGCATATAGGTGTACACGTTCGTGTATGCATACCACAAGACTCAGAACATTTGTTACAATTAGTTTTCCAATAAAACTTTACAGGTGTTTCCTAGGTACTCCTCCGGAAATGGTCATCGTAGTGTGACAACTTCGTTTCAACAGTGCTGCAGAATATAAATATATATATATATATATATATATATATAGAGAGAGAGAGAGAGAGAG
>NQII01012860.1:0-10404 GCA_002778355.1 Clitarchus hookeri
AGTGTCTCCCAGTCCCTCTCTGGTTATTGGTTCCTGCTGCGTGTGCCGAGTGTGTACAGCACTGACATACCACCAGCTTTCCTTGAAACACATCACTACACGCCACTGATCACGCCCTCCATGATTCAGAACTAATAGTAAATTTTCAGCACTTTGGTAGCTACTCTGCGTGTCGCTGGGTTAAACAGGAGATCGATTTCTGCTTGAGGTCGCAATACGTGTATGAACAATCGACCTCTGCTCGAGTTTGCGTACGTGGAGTCTATTTTGGTGCTATCTTATAATGCGAAATGGTAGGTAGTGTCTCTAGTGTACGTGGCTATTTAGATGTGATAAACAGGGACACCCGATTTTCGCGAACATAATTTCGCAAATGTAAGGATTTCAATACCTTATGGGAACATCAGTAGTTCTCTTCTGCTCATTGGCCACGTGTATTTGTCAGAAAACAGTTCTTACTTGACTGGCCAATCATAATTTGGTTACTCCGAAAATGAACCTGTGATTCGCGGGCAGACACCCAGATCGCGGAATACGTAAACCACCCAATCACGAAAGTGGATCTGAGCTAAAGTGTTTTAAAATGCAACGAGTCACGAAATCTTTTCGCAAAAATCGGGTGTCCCTAGACTGATCAAGTGTCACCTAACTTGCAAACTGTTCATCTGAATACCTACTAAGCATGACTCAAGAGAAGAGGAGGAAGAGTTAACGCATTATGACAATCATTCACCACGAAGTACTTATGTGTAAAAGTTTTGTTCACTGAAATGTTTGAATTATATATAGTTCTGTATGCTATGAAAATACCACTGACTTTGCAGCCTTATATGAAAAAAAAGCCCATTTTTATTATTCCTTCAGTTGACGCTTATGTAGCATATTAGTTCCAAACATGATTACTGCATTAAAGTTTACTATAACAGAAGGAAAACAGAGTTTTGTTTCGCGTGATCTGCGATTAGACTTGAAACAGATGACTACGGCATCCCTTGCCCAGGCACCGGTAGAGAGATCCTGAGGGACATGAAAGGACCCTTTCATCAGTTCCCGCTCAAAGAGTCCAGCCTCCGAGTGACTGGAAAGCCGTTAGTTTTTTCTACTTAGCCCGTGTCTGTTCCCAGATAGCGTCCCTCTCTCGCCATTGATGCACATACAACAAAGTATGTTACCGGCTTGCCACAGACGTTTACAGTTTCAAGACTCCCCAAGTTTTTTTTTATATTATTATTTCCATCCACTCGCGCTGGATCCTCTTGGTGTTGGATAAAGGGAAACTTTGTGATGGCGTCTCTAGCGCAAGGCATCTTACGACGTATAAGGGGGTTTCTTACGCTCCGAACTTTCTGTAAAGGACTAGGGAACATTGAAAAAAAAAAGTTCTAAAATATGACAAAGAGTATATGGAGGCCTGTAACCATCCTGAAATCTACCCAAAAATAAACAAAGGCTAAAATAAAATAACCTTCCCTATACAAATAATGAACATGTCGAGTCTATTTAAATCTCTGGTAGTATTACAAATGCCGAGCAACTGTGGTAGAAGGTGTAAAAAAAACTGGGAGAGTAAAGACTACCTAAAATTTACAACTAAAAATTTCTGCTGAAATTCTTAAGGAGCAAGCTTATTTATTAACTTAGCAGTTTTGTGCTCTTGAAGTTGCCTGGATTCTAGCCACCGATTTTATCTTGCATTTATACCACCTTGTTTTGAGGCAGTTCACGGTCTAAGCACGTTTGTAGCACTAAGCATATCTGTAGTCNTCTTGCATTTATACCACCTTGTTTTGAGGCAGTTCACGGTCTAAGCACGTTTGTAGCACTAAGCATATCTGTAGTCACGTCGGGGTTACTATCCACATTTTGCTGTCCACCAAAGCCTAACCAGAGCTTCTGCTCAGAATTTACAGTAATCGTTTTGAAAGCACATTTAAACGCTAATTCTAGTAGGGGTAGTTTTCTAAATTAGGTTTAGGTCAGGCTTAGATATTTTGCCGAATAATAAAAAAGTTTGAACAAAAAATCAACCATATTAATAGGTTATCCGTCATTTGACTAACCTGCGTAGCTGTAGGATTTCGAACACTATCATCACGAATTCGATGCCCATTAAGAGCATTCTACAAAACCTTCCTGAAGAGNTAGCTGTAGGATTTCGAACACTATCATCACGAATTCGATGCCCATTAAGAGCATTCTACAAAACCTTCCTGAAGAGTCAGTCAACCAAATCCCAGACTATAAGTAAAAAATGTAATTAATGCGGGTAGTTTCTAAAGGAGAATGCATGCCCACGAGATAGGCATACCTATGCACAGAAAGCTAGGAGGCGTAGTAGTGTCTTAGATATGAGCNGGAGAATGCATGCCCACGAGATAGGCATACCTATGCACAGAAAGCTAGGAGGCGTAGTAGTGTCTTAGATATGAGCACAGAGTAGATAATTATACAGAGACGAAATGATTGGCTGTCCTTTTGATGTGGGCCTACCCATCTCTGGCTGTGCANACAGAGTAGATAATTATACAGAGACGAAATGATTGGCTGTCCTTTTGATGTGGGCCTACCCATCTCTGGCTGTGCAAAACTCTAGGAATGGACTTTGTGTCTGATACGCTTCTGCGTTCTGCGAAATGTTCTTATTGGCTGGGCTGCCGGCTGGCAAGTAGGTTACCAGGCTGATTGGCAAACGTAGCTCTAACATTTTGGATGCAAGTGACGCCATTTTACTGGCATGTGCGGCTGGAGTTTGCAGTACAAGCGACTGTTTCACCTCCGTATTCTTTAGTACTCTGTGCCAACAGAGTGATAAAAGTATACTATTGATTCTGATTCCTGCATGGCGTGTCGGATGAGCGGAGATCTAATAACACACGTGAAAATAACATACATAATTATGCTAACTTGGTAAGGCGTTATAGTGCCGAAAATAATGGTAGATTCTCTACTCGTCAGTTTGTGGGCTGACCAAACTGCCATTCCCGTATCAACAACTGTCACGCGATTCAGGAACCTAGCGGAAGCTCGCTAGAGACAAACCAAATTAGTTTATTTTACCACTCAACAAGTCCTAGACCACCTTTAACCGGTAGCCTCACCGAGAGGCCGTCACAAAGTATCTTAATGAAACTATAACAATGGTAATTGAAGCGCTGTTCTTCAAGTCCTAATACTTCATCATGCATGTCGTTTGGGCGGTTGAACGCGAACAACTCGAGATCGGGATAAAATACTAGCGCTCGCTGTAGTACACGATTGCAGAGCGCATTTCTTCCGATGCTAATCAGGTATTATTAAGAATTACTTATTTGTAAGAATGTGGCCACTACACCGTTGAACAAAAAAAATTAAAGTTACAGTGCCAAGTGACAGGCTACAAACTTTTCTGGACTACACATATTCATAATATGAGTCAATGTTAACTCGAATAATATTATACCGCTTCAGGAAAGTTACGTTATGTAAACTGCTCGCTGCATTTATTTCCAGCAGACTCAGTATTTATATTTGTCCAGACTACAGTAGTCACATGACGTACTCCGCAGACCATTTCTGTTTGGTCAAGAGTCACAAATGGGCCAACGAAATGGCTACTTTCCAATAAAACGCCATCACCACGTAAAAGAATGTACAAGCTATCGTTAGGAGCACCTGTTTTCCGCGAAAAATATTCTATGTCTAGCTGTACTCCATGACACCTTATTCCAGAACCAATTTCTTGATTGGAGGATTCGAACTGTCACGCGTCTTAGGCGTCTGCCAGCCACTCACGGATGTTCAGTGTCCGAGTAACTTAATTCTGATTGGCCCAGTCAAGTAGGGACTATCGTTTCACACAGGCACGCGGCCAATAGCCAAAGGAACTTTGCAAGTGTGTCCGTAGAGTGTAGAAATCTAGCATGTGCATAAATATTCTCGCGATAAACAGGCGGTCCTGGCTATCGTTAATGCGAGTGAATTATTGCGAAATAATCCGAGGACAAGGATAGTTTCCACAACCTTATGTAGGTAAACGCTTCATTGATGTCAACATGAGAAAATGCCTGCCTTCATAACAGGGTCTAGATATCGTTTACTGCAAATAAATAAGATGCCATGCTTTGTTTTAGAGTTTTGAAGCATATCTAGTTCCAAATGATTTTCGAGAGAAATCCTAGCCTTTACCTAAGAAATTTGGAAAAATGTTTGTTTATTGCCAAAATATTTGTTGTTTATGGTCAGAATTGAGTCGCCGAATTCCAAAACTTGTGAATTCCTTCGAAAATCTTTTTACAGAAACAGCAAAAAAACTCAGTTTGTTTCCTAACTGTCATTCAATTCTATTCCTGTTTTCTATGCCTGCTGTTAATTAAACTCTTCTGATCGACATATAGCACTGAAATCATGTTGTGAGGGTTTTGTGTAATTTAATTTTGTACTTAGCATTGTTTGTTTCTGTAAGTAGGACATAACGGGTTTTGGAACTGTAGGTTTTTATACGAGATTACTAGTATCAATGGGATAAAATTTAACATCTTGGAGACTCCGTTTTTATTGCTTATTATTATTACGAAATCACATTTACTAAGGCGTTACGCAAAATTATTAGAGCACAGAGTGACTATTATACACAGAGTGCTTACTGATAACATGACATAATATAACATTTTCAGAGAAAAAAAAAATTCCAACACGTTATAAACCATCATCTTGGCAAATAGATCATTATGAGAATATTGCAACACAGATTAGCCGTTGTACACAGAGTAATCACAGAAAACATGATAATATACTACTGAGGTGAAAAATCAAATCAAACCAATCACAAACAAGCCCTTAACCATCATATTGGCTCATAAAAATCTCTTTCACTTTTTACTCTATGCTGATCATTGTTTCGGTATCTGGGTCTGGTAGCTCTTATATATAAGACTCTTCGCCATCTGGTCGTTAATATTCACTTTGCCGTAGTTTTAGGTTTTTGTCAAGCACAAGGTCGGTAAAGTTCTCCCAGTCTGGGCCGTAGTGGTTACATAAAAGTCTTGTAACAAAAATAATATTTTCTCCACCTTAACATTTACACCCTTCTCAATGACTAGGGCTTAGTTTCCATGAATCACTTCCCTCTTTTTATGATACATTTACAGCCCCGACATCTACATTGTAGCTCTGCTCCCCTTGAACAGTTACAGAGCATGCTGTTGAATTTTTTTATGATAATCCTTTTACACGGTGAGGATTGAAAATTCCAAGCAGAAGGGGACTCAACAGCTGACTTCCAGTCAGAAACTGAGAGATAATTTCTTCATAGTGAGCTGGATTCAGGATGATTGTTTTTTATTTAACTTGCTTCTCTATTCGGCCAAACACTCGGTTCGGAGGTGTATATGACTGACCAAAAACTGGAAAGAGCAGAATAATAGCTTTTACATGTATTGGTGATTAGCAAAGCATACCTAGCATTATACGGTTTTTGATTTGGCCACCACAACCGTCTGCTATTAACTCTATTGCGTGTATGTTTCAATTTAATGTTACAAAGACGACGACAAATACAAGATGATATCTGACAAGATCCCTTTGTATATTCATTTTCTACCCACGTGTAACAAATCACACTGTCCTTATTTTGAGAAGCGTTTGAAGTACAATCGCACACTGTGAAATTAAAAAGTTATAGTTGCCTTGAAAACACGATGACTGATCACGCAATTTAGGAAGTACTACGTTTTTTCGGCAATCAAAATTTAGTATTTTTCCCCTAACTACGTAATCACTCAGAGCAATGTAGAACGATTTTGCTTTGAGCTAATGAACATTCTGTTAAACCTGAAGTTCATTCCGTTTGTGGAGTTCCTGTGTATGTTTTATGGTCTCCTCAGTCTTGAGACAAAATGAGCAAACGTGGCAGGTGAGCTAAATCCAATGTTGTACTCATTTACAAAAACAGTGCGAAAATATTCATAGTTCACTTTAAGGTTCTCGCAACGTTTTTCGTTGTACATATTGTGTAACTTGGCAACATAACGATCACTTTGTATGTACTGTCTGTGGATAGTCTTTCCGCGACAGTAATGTTGCTCTGCATGTGTTAGAGATTCAATACACTCTTTAACATCCCTTCTTTTATTTGCATAAGTATGGAATCTTCTGTCGCCATACCTCTAGCCTCATTAGCAGATACCAGAAAAATTCGCGAGTTCAATGACCTGCGAGCTAGATTCTCCAGTCTTATGCACAAATATGCCAACATCAACTGCACATTGGTTGTCTGCTGTCACAGTGGAAGGTGACGATTGGGCCAACCTTCTCCGTGAGGTGTCAAAAACCGCGTGGACCAATGGCTGAAGTTTTATAAACACACGTGTTATGAATTCTAGCTTGTCCTGAAATGAATCCCCGAATTTTTTTCCGGTCTCTACTCATCAGGAGTATGCCCCACCTCAATAAATTGTTTACGTAAGTACTGAACACGTTCTCGGCCAACACCAAGTGTATGAAGAAAGGTTGTCTTACAGACCTGAACCCTAGTAGATCTCCCATTGTTGAGTTTTGGTATGAAATACTTAGTTGTTACCTGCCTGGCCTTTGCATTAGTTCCTGATCACTTACGTTTTGGCGTCTCTATACAGTTACAAACTGGAGGATGAACTCATTTTAAGTTTGTCGTGTGTCTGGTAGAACTTCTGATTCTTTCCTCTGATATCTTGCATGATGAGCTCGGTGCATTCAAAAGGTCCTCCTTTATACACACATGTAGACATTTTTGGAAGTGATTTATGGGAATTCCTGAAGAAATGTAAATAACTGATTATAATAACTGAGAAAGAAATCAAACAGTAAAGTAATTTAACATATTCCAAGGGTTTTTATTTGCCTCTTTTTTTTGGCAACAACTTTGCCCTACNAAAGGTTTTTATTTACCTCATTTTTTTGGTAACAACTTTGCCCTATGATTCATTCTTTCTCGCCTTAAATGCAGGTGCAGGTGTCTGTTAAATTATTAATCATATACAAACTTATTTCATACTAAAACAAGTACATAAAATAGAGCCGGAATGTTTTATTCACTATGTAGATGCTGTCAACAAACACCAAGTTCATAATAGCACCAACTCACAAAA
Organism: Clitarchus hookeri; assembly: GCA_002778355.1. Classification (NCBI taxonomy): domain Eukaryota; kingdom Metazoa; phylum Arthropoda; class Insecta; order Phasmatodea; family Phasmatidae; genus Clitarchus; species Clitarchus hookeri. The sequence goes on from NQII01012860.1 coordinate 7,104, forward strand.
ACATGAAATACCCCCTACCACAACCCAAATGTATAATTATATCCTTAAAAGAAATATAGCTGCTTTTTAAATCAGAGGAAATATAGCTAAATAGCATCGGTGGACATAGCTGTTTTTGTAACTGTGATATCTACAAAGCATTTATTATCTGATGGGCGTACAGATGTTATTCCTGCATTCTTATAGGGACATAAAGCTTTCTATAAGTGCAGCAGTTTAGGATGTAACAGATTATTGAACTAGAGCCTACATTTTCAAGAAAATTTGAATGGGAAGTAACGTACTTTGTGTCCTTCCTTTTCGCTTAACGTATGTAGCATGCTGCCAACTACTGAATAATAAAATAGCCTTAAAATTGAAACTTGGTGGACTAGAAGGTTTTGGAAATGACGATTAAATTATTTTCGCCAAGTTCCTATAAAAACTTGCGAAGCAATGCTGGCAGGTTTGCAAGGATAAAGGAATTGTAATAATAATATGGCTCGACATAAAATTGGTCTTAGACGTCCATTCACGGTTATATCACACTTTTATTAAGCCCCGTTGAAGTACTGCTTCCACGATATTCCTCCACCTCAGGCAAACAAAGCCTAACCGAGTTTAGAAAATGACACCAAAGGGACAGCGCACAGCATTCGTGCGCACTCAAAGTAACACAATTGAACATAGGAACTATTTTTTACTATGCATTACTAATACACCTATTTTGTCCCTATTTTTTTCATATTAATTATAATGAAGTATTATAATTTATATATAATATATATGTAAAAGTTAAATTTAATAAAAAATAAGGTACTTTTATGTTTACACAAACATAAAAGAATTGTGATACATAGAATATTTAGTAAACAACCAAGCACGTCATTAATGGGGTGATTTTTCAAAGGTTTGATTAAACAAGTGTGAAGAAACCGCGAATAGACTATATATATCTGCGTTCTCACAGCGATCTACACAGAGCGTCCGTGGTTTCCTGTTGCCCTCCGCCAGAGTGATGGGAGCCATCCGCTAATGCTCGGCCTTGCAGCGAGGAGTAAACGTGACGTCACGTGCACCTTTCCCAAAACACCCGGCCGGGTGATGCATTCCCCCAGCGGACAGCGCGCCGAGGGACGTGCATGATAAACAAACTGAAGAAGTGCAAAGGTCTCCCTCCTGCTTCTAGGAACAAGGCCAGTTTCAATAAGGCGCTGCGGGCAGCAACTCCGAGAAGAAACGCCGACCGAAGAGCGGGCGCAGGTATGGGTGCGATGTAAAAAAAAAGTCCTTATAAAGTAGGAGAAGAAAGGCATCCATAGTCTCACTGTACCCCAACTGCACAACTCGCAAAACTCATTAAAAAAAAGAATAGTTCACGTATTACCAAATAGTGTCCGAATAGTACGATTTATGTCGAATAAAAAAACTAATCCATGTATTTTGTAATAATGTTAAATATTTTGCTAAAATTTACTTATTTCGATGATTAAAAAACACAATTTTTACATAAACTTTGGGCGTATTTCCATTTCGAATGCTTCAGAAATCACATTTAGCTAATGAAAAAAAAATCTTCATCAAGCGTCTTAAGACTACCGTAACAATTACTCTGGTTGCATATAATAACAATTTTGTAAAAGTTATTGTGTTTTAGAAATAATTATAGTAATTGATTTCATGCATCTATTTCAGCCACGAAAGTTATAATTTTTATAACTTGAATTAATGTAATAAAAACTATCATTAAAAATATACTTTTACACTATCACACATTTTTTCTGACATACAATCATATAAATTATTATGATTAGCCTACTTAACATAGGCTTTCTTGCACAGCATGCTTCATGAAGCATCCAAAAAAGAATTGGTGTTCCTGCGGTGTTGAGTGGAAGATGATAGTTCTGGGCGGCTCTTAACATCGAGGTCTCGAGAGCCGATGAGGGTGAAGCGAGGTGAGTATGGAGCAGCGTCAGAATGCAAGGGAGGGGGAAACCTCATTTATCCCCCATCGGCTCTCAAGGCCCCGTTGTTAAGAGCCACCCAAATGTCTCAACTGTGTAGGTTTAAACGATTAATGATGCGTTTGCGGAATCATGCGTAATCAGTCGAGGTAAGAAGGCGGGTCCTTACTGTATTGAGGAACCATAGGGACACCCGAATTTCGCGAAAAGATTTCCACACGTGCTAGATTTCAACACCCTACGAGCGTACCAGCAGTTTCCTCTTGCTTATCGGCGGCGTGTGTCTGTGAGGAGACATAATCAGAATTAAGTTAGACCAATATCGTACGCCTCTGATTCATGGGCAGATCCTCGAGCAGCTTAACATCTAGATCACCCGATCACCAAAGTGGATCTGAGCTAAAGCGTTACGAAATACAACTGGTCGTGAAATATTTTCGCGAAATTCCGGTGTCCCTGTTAATAAACAAACAACACAAGTACTAGTACGTTACGTGCGGGCTGTGAAGTGTAGCGTGTTCGCCAGTTAACAACGCGAAATTTGCACGTCCCTGGTAATAAGCTACACTAAATCACGTATCCCCTCCCCCTCCCTCCCTTCTCAAAGCTTTCTTACTCGTAGGGGTCTCAGCACTAGCGCAAATTGCTTCCATCAAACAAGCTGGGGGATATACAGTTATCTCCGCTAGACAGTTTGAGGTGAACTGTAAATTACTCCCCCGTTGCAGACTCCATCAAACACCAGGTATTCGGAGCGAGCGCGGCGCAAATTAACCCTCGGGATGGATTGTATCGGAACAGGCGTGTCATTAGCAACACAAGCGCCCTGCCCCCCTCCTTTTGCAGGGGCGATACATCCCTATCAGAATTATCGACTCGCCTCTATCTGGTCTGCGATCTCGCGACCGCACGAGTATTGTGGCTCCTGGGGAAACTAGCAACTGGCAAAGTACTTCGTTCCGGAGGCGCGCGCATATTCCGCCTTCAGCAGACATGCCGCGAACACAAACTGCGACGAAATTATTACGCGACAGCATTCGAGATACAATGGTACTATATAGTCAATTCACAGGTTACTTCCAACTTTTCTGAAGCCTTGCTGAAATTCTGCTTTCAAGATATTCCTCCGCCTTACGCATCAAAGTTTAACTGAGTCTACAAAATTACGCCAAAGGTACAGCGCACCGCATTTGTGCGCACTCACTGTAATAATATTTTACGTAAGAACTATTTCTTACTAGGCATTACCTACACACTTATTTTCTCACTGTTTTTGTTGATATTAATTATACATGAAATACTATAGCCTATAAATAAATTATAAGTAAAGGTTCAATTGAACCAAAAGTAAGGCA
>NQII01012860.1:10451-21288 GCA_002778355.1 Clitarchus hookeri
TCTGTTGGATTGTAAAAAAAGGGGGGGGGGGTTAACGTACACAAGACCCTATAGTATTTCCTCGGGTTCTTCACACTTTTTGAATCAACCCTTGGAAAAATCACACCATGTATGAGATTAGGGGTTGTTTCCCAAATATGCCATGCATCAAAAACATTGTATACGCGTGTTAATACAAAAATACTTAATTTTTGGTGAAATGAAACTTTTAATTTTAAATTGTCAAAAAAATTATTACATTTAATATATGTAATAAATATGAATTAAAAACAGTGCGAAAATAGGTGAGTTGGTAATGCCTAGTAAGAAATAGCTCTTATGAAAAANGTGCGAAAATAGGTGAGTTGGTAATGCCTAGTAAGAAATAGCTCTTATGAAAAAATAATATTACATCGAGTGAGCACGAATACGGTGCATTGTTCCTTTGGTGTAATTTGTTAAGACTTGGTTAAGTTTTGTTTACATGAGGCGCAGGAATATCCTGGAAGTAGAACTTTAGCACGGCTTCAGAAAAGTTGGAAGCAACCGTAAATTTACTACATAACACTATCCATGCTTGTAGATAGTGTTTGGAAGTTCATCTTGCTCAGTAACGTATGTTATAGTTGAGTGATTTTATTCGGCCGAAAGATATCTTTAGAAGGGAAAATATTCCATTTTATGCTCCATGTTTACCAAACTAAAGACTCAAATTGAGTAGGTGAGTGAGTGAAGAGATTTGGGCGGCTCTTAACAGCGTAGTCTTGAGAGCCGATGAGGGTGACGGGAGGTAAGTATGGAGCAGCCCTGGAATGAAAGGACGGGGGAAATTGAATATCGCCCGAGAAAACCCGCCGACCAGCGGCATCGTCCGGCACGAATTTCACATACGAAAATACGCGAGTGGCCCGGCCGGAGATTGAACCCGGTTCGCCTTGGTGGGAGGCGAGCGAGCTAACAGCTCAGCCACCGCGGCCCCGAGTAGGTAGGTGTAAAGGTTATTGAAACTAAGGTAACATTGACAAATCGTTGCCCGTGCTGTATAATCGTGTTGAAAGTGGGAAATCGGTCTCTGAAACCTGGTTTTTAGCTAGTCGAGATGTGGATAAAACCTTTCTTCGGCGCGCGCGCAAACTTGAATGCTTTACCAAAACGCGCCGGGAATTGGGCGGAGTCACCTTTGTTTTTCATGTTTCTTGTTGTCACCAAGAACTAAATGGGTTGCAGCTGAAACTTTAATCGCAGTTTTCCTCGGGCAATCTGGCTTGAGTTATCTGCGCGAAGAGCAAAAGGCGCAAGGGGAAAAGGGAGTGTCCCGATTACAGTGCCCTTAAACGAGGATAGTTGGCGAGAATCCAGCCTCGTATAAGGGCGTTAAATTACAGCTGTATTTATAGTCAGATTGAAGGTTTTACCCGCTCTAACTTTTTTTTTTAGTGTCCTCGGTGTTCCCTTTTAGATGCAATTACTGTACGTCACGGAAGTAGTGAATGCTCAGTCTCTTTTTTCGTGTTTTTTTCTTTTTTATCTTTCCGGTCAGCTATAGCTATGCACTGTATCACGGCAGTTCTTTTTTTAAATGTGAAATGAAACAAATTTATGGTATTCCCTTTTGCTGTACACGAGAATTTAGGTACAATTTACGACTGATTTTATTACAGCTTCTGGTCGCAATTTCACGGCTGTTCATTGTCCTGCATTCTTATGAGTTAAGGAAGTATATGATACCAAACGCATAATGCCAATTTGTATTGCATTACACAGGGATATTCAAAATCATGTAAACAAGAATGGAAATCGATTTTTAAAGTTGCAATTTGTATAATCAATATAAGAGTGGCGTGTTATCTTGCTGTTCTTTATGACGCCGTAGCATCTCTCTTATTTCTCAATCCATTCAGTACCGAATTCATTTTCCATTTCAAGTGTTGCAATCGTTAAAATTTATGGTGTGCGCTCTACTCGTGCCCAGCGTGCTTCTCGCAACCAGTGAACGACGTACTGCGTGCTAGTTGACGTCAACATTAACCATTCACTGACGAGAGGTTTAGAAACTTCAACAAAACAAATGCACTGGCTACTCTTTCCTTGATTCGTAAAGCGCCTATGATAAATATCCCGTCTGTGGAACATGTTCCCGATCATGACACGGGGACTGTATAGTTCAAAATAATGATACCAAACGTGACATATTTTTAACAAGTGAGGGCTGAGGAAGTTCGTGTTAAACGGACCCAGTGAACACAATCGTGTACACGTTCATGGTAAAACTGAGTACTTCTGGAACCCTGCTTAAGATCTGCATTTACGGACGTTGTGTATTCTCCCACCACGTAAAGCTAACAACATTACCATCGTTTTGGTACACAGCATGTATCTACCTATTGCAACAAGCTTCGGGAGGTGCTTTCTGGGATCGAAACAAGCAAAAATAGTCCTGTGAACAAACGTCCTACGAAGCGTTGTTACTTAGTTACATTCACATTGTGGTAACATGTATCACTACCGCCACTTGCTGTGTTCTTGCGTTTGGTTTAAAGACGAATGTGCCACTCCACGAATGCATTGCGACACGAGAGTTTACGTAGATTTTAAAATTGTGAGTCATGGGCGAAATTAACTTTATGTACACAGATGGCCAATGCAGGTCCTGTAACGCAATAACAACGCGTTGTAGGACATATTTTCATAGGAACAGTTTTTCCTTGTTTTGATCACACGAATTACCTCCCGAAGTTGGTTACAATAGTTTGGATACATCATGTATTTATCCGTCAGTCAAGTGAAAATGTGGAATTATAAGAAAACTAAACATTCCACCAAATTGCTGTTTGCATTTAATAAACAGAAAGCAAAAGAAAAATTATATAGTTTTTCACAAATGTTTACCTAACACTGTTAATTCAACGATAAAAAAAGGAAACTATATTTTCCCCTTCGTCGTTACCAACTTGACTGGGCGCGTACCATTCAATGACATTTTTCACAGGTTGATATCAAATAACCGTGAATATCTTATACTGGCCTGTATGGTAAACTTTGGAGCTCAGTGCCCAAGAACTTCCCCCCTGAATAACTCATTCATAAACTGTGATGCTGCTCACACAGCTTATAGAGCATTGGTTGTGATAACGTAACGAATGCTGTGTCAAATTAAATACAGAATGGATAAAAAAATTATTCTCAACACTTTGAACCATTTATTTAAGTAAATCTGAAACGTAAAAAACTGAAACAAAAAAAACGGTATAATGTTCCTCAGAAATCTTTGTTACTAATATTTCCAAAAACTCATTTCAATTGTATGGAATTTAGGGGGAAGAGGAAAAGAAAGAGGCGTGAGTGGCTCTTAACATCAGGGTCTTGAGAGAAAATGAGGGTGAAGCAAAGTGAGTATGGAGCAGCGCTGGAACGTAAGGGCAGGAGGAACAGGAGATCCCCGAAAAAACTCGCTGACCAGCGGCATCAACCGCCATAATTACCAAGTGCGAAAATCATGGAACGACCACGCCGGAAATCGAACACGTTTCGCCTTGGTGGTAAGATAGGAATGTGCGTGCAACGTGGCAGCTGCATCAAGACATTCACCTTCCCACAAGGGCTGAAAATCTACCATTGGTACAGAGTCCTATAGACTGAGTTGGATGACTGCAGGTCGAATGACACAAGAATAATAAACTCACAATTTTATAACCACTAGTTTGTCGCCGAATTTGAATGCGAAATAAAAGGAGTAGTACGAAAAGAGGGTTTCAGCGTCAACTGGCTGCTGGCTGCGGAGCCGCGGACGCCACAGCGGCCATCTTGGATTTCCCTTTTATCCTCAGAATTTACCTTTTTCCCTTAAAAACCGTGCAAAATTTCCCTTATTTCCCTCAAAAAATTCGAAAAATTCTCGAATTTCCCTCCATACCTAAACCTTTAAGAGTCACTCAGTCCGAAAATATCATGAACCCTAATTGAGGCTAAGTGAACTGAGGAGTGGAGAAGTCGCCCTATCATTCATACTATATTCTTCCACGCCCACACCATCCAAAAACATACCATTGCACTCATAACAAGACATATATAGTCTCAAATTACATTAAAACACATATGTGTTAACACAAACAAACACTGTCAGCCTAATGCAAGGGTCGGGGAAACCGAGTGTTAAAAATATGAAACCACCCTGTAAATGAAAAATCAGTGACATAACAAACAATAAAGGACTGGCATATAAGCAAGAACATCACGAGCATTATGTCATCACGAGTCACTATATATATATATATATATATATATATATATATATATATATATAACATACTCATAGGAGCCGCAGTCTATAATAGTGATATAAGTGTTGCTATCATGCCAAGAAGTTTAGTAAAAGCTATAATGCATGCCAACATGAGAAAGAACGAATGATCGCAAGGACCGACCTCAAAAATAACCACCAAACTGCATCAAGTGCGATATGCACTACGCGTCTTGTAAAGACTGTGTTCCTTTGCTTGCCACAAAACAACATACATTTTAGACCATTAGACATGCAATAGAGACATCACTGCTACACACTGATGCAAACAGATACAAAAACAATCATAAAAAACAAATGGTTATAAGCATTTAAGAACCACTGCAATCACATATTACACAAGCGCCGGGTGCTGTACGGCATGTGTTAAACTATTCTAGGAAAGACCAGGCTGTCCTGGTCAGTGCAACAGAACAGCAAACTACTTCCTTACGAACGGACTGAAACGAAACCATCACATTCAGAGTACAGCCAACAATCACAACATTAGCCGAAATGACCGAATGTTGCGTAATGAACTAATATCGTGAGAATTTTTAAGGCGGCCGATGTGGTCGACCAGCAGCACAGGCGCTGTGCAGGTCTCGGCAAGTCGAAGGTATGGCACATAACAATAGCCAGGAGAGACCCGTCAGGCTCCAGTGTGGAAGAACAGCCGAGTCACACATACACTATCCTTTATGAGAGGAATTCAGTTATACAGTAGAAGATAACTATTTATCCTGTTTTAAATTCTATTACTTATTTTAATGCATATAATTTATAGTGCAAGAACTGTAAGCACATGCGAAACAACATACATTTAAACAATTAGTCGCGCAATAGAGACGACACTGCTACATGCTACGGCAAAGAGATTTAAAAAAATTATAAAAGCAAATAGTTACAATCATTTACCAACCAACACATATTGTGAGTGGATCGAGGGCTATACATTGTGTTAGGCGAAAAATTTCCATTGTGAAGTGCGGGTACGATAAGAACAACACTGCTACATACTGATGGAAACTGATATAAAAATAAAATTTTATGGAATATAGTTATAATCACTTAACAACAATTGCAATCACATATTACACACACATCTAGTGTTGTAAGCTGCTTTAGACGATGCTAGATAATACCAGAATCATCATGGTCAGTACAACAGAATAGTAAATGTCTTCTGTTTGAACCGAGAGAAACGAAACCGTAAAATTCAGAGTACAGCCAACACTCACAACACTAGCATCAGAACGCGTCTGACCCGACCAACATTTTGCGATCAACTAACATCTTGGGAATCTGTAAGGCTGCCCCAGGTGGTCGGCCGGCGGCGCGAGCACCATGTAGGTTTTGACAACTCGAAGGGATGGTACATAACAATACCCGAGAGAGACCAGCCGAGTCATACATTCACATCTCTTTACGAGAGGAATTCAGTTATACAGTAGAAGAAAACAATTTATTTCGTTTTAAATGGTATATACATGTACTTATTTGAATGCATAAAATTTAAAGTGCTTGAACTTTAAGCACATTTTGAAACGAACTAGCGATGAATCGCTCCCCAAAATGTTTTATTAATATAGAAATATCACTAAATGTACGAACTTTGTAATGACGAGTAAGGAGACATCGCAGCACACATACATTTCAGCTATGCATATACCCTACTTTTAGATGATCCAAAACATAAAGCGAAGAAGTTTATCTTAATTTAAAAAAACTGTGCAACTGTTTCATACACAGAAAACCTGAAGGCCACGAGTGCATCTCCTAGCTATTGATGCGAACTCAATGGAAGCATAGACCACAATGACGTCTTGCTGTTCCGTGCATGGTATACATTACCGACCAAGAAAGCGACTCGCAACTTACAAATATTGTAATTACGTCACCCTTGACAAAACATACTTACTTTTCACGTATGCTATTGAAATTTTATAGGAAATAACTTATGGTCTCTGACGGCACTGGAGACAGTGCATCATCCTTGGAATAAGTTATCACAGGTTCAACCCCCTAGAGAGCCCAATCATTTCACAGGTAAAAAAATACAACATAGTATGCAATAAAAACGTATGTGTATTATATCTCTACATATTTAAGTATTGAGCACATCATGCAACAACCGCAATGAACTATATCCCCATCAAATATAATTTTGTACATGACCATACTCAATGTATGTTCATCTCAAATACTTGCTGTCTGCCATACATTTATAAGTAGGTAACAAGCAGTTCACACTCTGTCAACCCGAGACGAGCAATACAAACTATCATGTGGTGACAAACATATACAAGCATGCATCATGTAAAAAAATGGTTCCTACTACATCGTCGAGCATGGTGGAAAGCAGATCGTTATGTCTTCATTCATCTACTGCGATCGTGTACGCTGTTACAATATGAAGACGGAATCATTGCTTGACGACTTACCATCTATAACACTGACTGCATCGTCAACAGACTCTGGAGATTCACTCCTTACATCACAACAACATGAAAGTAGTCACTGCATAGAAGTGCAAAGACAATGTTTGTTCATTGGGAAGTGAGTGGAAGTATTGTAGCAAGACATTTACTTGTAGCCTACCAGACATTTATAAACACATAGCAGTAGGTACATTTCTTAGACGACAACAATTTAAAAAACATAAAAACATTTTTTTTTGTATTTATTTATATTCTTAACAAAATCATACACACATAATATGTCATTCAATAAAGCATCTAGCTCTGAGTTCCTCAATAATAGAATTTATCTCTTCGTTGACAGAAAGATAGCCACTTCTCTACAATGGAACCAACACCAGTAGTCTATTTACCAAGCCATTGGGGTCTTCAGAAAATAAGTAGATAGACTTCACATATTACTATTCACATAAGTTTCACGAACCATGTCTGCATGTATGTTCTTCTGTGATCAGTTATTTCTAAAATACCTCAGGATCAAATTACAAAGTTCGAATCCATGTTTCTTCTGTCCCAACTTGAAGTAACCTATCTTTAGCAACCTGTTTATTCTTTTGCGTTGTAGATGTCGACACTTCATCATCAGTAGAATATGCATATTTCACATCATCGCCAGGAGACTTTGAAGTCACATTTTCGTTCTCGATGTCCTGGATAGTTTTAGTATCTTCGTTTTTCACTTTACATGTTAGCGGTGCATGATGTTCACAACTTCTGACAATCGGTATGGCTCGCACTCTTCATAGTAAATGTCTGCAAAACTCGTATTTCCTTCTTCACTCCATTTTCTGGAACACGATACAGGCCCAGATAATGTTAAGGGCGCTCGAACCACCATTAGTTTACACGACGAATCAGCAGGAAGACTAGCCATAGCCTTGTCATGTAGCAATAAGTTCAATGCATGCTGTCCCGTGCCAAGCAAAAGTGGGTTTCCTTTACATGTACTAATATATCTCTTTAGATTATCGCTTCTACCAAATGCTGCCCCACAGTTAATACATGATAGTGATTTGGAGTTCGGTCCTTTGGAAAATTTGCTTTTCTCATATCGACGAGCATGGCCGCTTTTGCTGAAAATCTTTCCAGATAAGCAACACACTTTTCCTGGTAATTTTCCAGCCATGGAAGAAGGTAAATCCATAGAGGTAATCTCAGCAGTAGACTTCGTACAATAATCGGCTTGTGCTATCTTCATGCAAACAAAAAACTGAAGCTTGTTCTACAATAGCAGCATGGGTATTACTGGGTCTAGCTTTTGCTCTATATACATACTTACTAACACATTTCATCAGCAAGATTTAAGCATTGTATTTACAAGCCAAATTATCTAGTTTTTTAATCACATTACCATACACTCACATCCTCAACAGTTCCTTCCAGACAAGTTTGTCACCTAGCTGGAAGTCAGGACCACACTTAAAGCAGACAACCATCAAATAAGCACTGCGCTCATTCTTCCAATATGTGAGTGCCAGTCTGGAAATAGGTTCAATGTATTCTCTCTCGAGTCAGGCGAAGGTGTGTTATCTTTACACTTACAAGTGTCTCTTTGAACTATAGCTTCTACCAAATTGTAGCAGTGCACATATCACCTGTTAGTATTCTGGAGACCAGTTACTTCGAACATTCTCTCTTTCATGGTGATGTGCATTGTAACTCTTACTGAAGGTCTTGACACAGTATCATTGTTTTCCATGTAATTGATGATTAATCGTTGAAGATTTGCATGTAGTCGTACACATCATATTCTATTTCACAGTGCTAACCCCCAACTGCTGACCCCTCAGTGATGACCCTTCAGTGATGACCCATCAATGCTACCTTCACGCAGTACCTGTGCCGTACATGACAGTTTAACAACTGTGCGAATTTCTGCAGTTGCAGTAATTTATATCTCCATTCCGCCAGTCGAATACAAAGCTGTGTTGTAATTCTCTCTGTAGTGGGGTAGATGGAATGGAAATCAATATGCACCTATTTGCTAAGTGGCCTAAGTGAATTTGTTGTCAACTGTAGCTGATATATCGTTATAATGTAAAACCAGGACCCTTTCCCATGTATTCTTCTTCCTCATGACATCTTCTGTATACTAGCTTCAACACTGTCTTCGATTTCATACGAGTTATACAGATGCACATTCGAGGCCTTGAAGGTTCTTTCACTGTATTCATTTTCACGTGGTTCTTGTTCGGTATATGTATATTCCAACCATATACAATATTTTACACCGCCTTCTTTTTCCATCTCATATGTAAGTTGATATATAATTTTCTGCTTCATAAGTTTAATATATATACAAATATCTTGCACCATGCCTGACGAATAAGATTGAACATACGTCCTCATTAGACCGCAGAAAGCATATTCTTTCAGTATGAATCCTCCATTCTCCTTTGTTAAGCTTGCAACACATACAGGTGTAGGAGCTTTATATGTACACATTTTTACATGGTTGTCATGCGACTCACAACATATTTTTGCCTGATTGAGATGTATTTCACGTCGCATGTTGTCTGGAACATTTGTTACTTGGTAACATTATAACTCACGACCCCACTTTTCACAGCAATGAGTAGGTGTACCAATACTCGATACAGCATGCCCCTGATCGTGACAGGTTTGTTGCTTAGCATGAAGAGGAACAACAAGGTGTTTGACTTTTTTCATATGTATGTTTAAACTGTCTGTATGAGTGAACAACCCTTGACGCTTATTACATCGATAGCCTGTGCGACACGGATTCAGCTTGTATTTATTCTTTATATGTCTCTTCGCATTGCAGGCATATGCAAATGTCATGTTACGGTATTTTCACGGATGTCTAGGAGATGTGACTGATACAGACATTGTTTTCATGGCTGGGTATGAAGTCTTTAATGATGTAAATATCAGTGTATTTATCTTGGTTTTGTACTGGGAATCGCACCTAGGATGAGGGTATGTACGGACCTGGCAGATAGGGCGTGTATGTGTGTATTTCAACATTGGTGATCGCATCTTCGAAGCCTGCCGGCTTGGCTGCTTTTATTGCCTTAATACTCGCTCACTTAACTTTCGAACCCATCTTTACATTGACGAGGAATGACAGAGGAGAAGGTTTCGGTGTGACGTCAACCANTCACTTAACTTTCGAACCCATCTTTACATTGACGAGGAATGACAGAGGAGAAGGTTTCGGTGTGACGTCAACCAAAATGGCCACCGTGGCACCCCGGCACCGTACCAGCATGCCAGGTGCAGGTGAATCGCCATTTTATAACTATTCTGATGTTTATCCATCGTCCAACTCTCGTGAAATTTCTAGAAATATGTTAATTTGATTTCAACGCAAACTCTTACAGCAATATGAATAAACCAGATAGAAATATATTTCATTACGGTAATATTAAATACTAAACCTCGACATGGTAAAACGTGGAATGTAATTATCGAGTTCTCTGCGAATGTTATTATTGGAAGTACTCAAAGCTGGAAGGGGCCGTGGTGGCTAAGCGGTTAACCTGCTCGCCTCCCACCAAAGCAAACCGGGTTCAATCCCCAACCGGGTCACTCCAGATTTTCGCAAGTGGGAATCGTGCTGGTTGATTTTCTTGGGTATCTTCCGTTTCCTCCGCCCTTACATTCCAGTGCTGCTCCAGTCTCACCTCATTTCACCCTACGTTCAAGGTCAAATCTGTTTTCGGGCGTGTTAAAAGGATCTGGAGTGGTAATGAATTATCTATTTAAAAGTAATTAATAAAAATTAATAATTTCAAATAACTTTATTCAAGTAGCATAAACAAATTGTACATGGCCAAGAACTCGAATGTCACCACAACTACCAACTAATTTTCGGAACAACCATATTTCATCCCCCAACTCTATCTTCATCTTTCTGCGTGAGTACAGTACATGAGCTTGAACAATAGACACAAAGGCACTTTGAGTTAATACACTTCCATGAAGAGCAAATGTCTTCCGTCATATAATATCTCGTATATCAATTTCGTTAATATAATTAACAGATAGACCATGATTGTTGTGAACTTTCCTGTAGAAACACATTTCCAAAATGCCACTACCAGGGTTAGCAATCATACCTTGAATAGCGTATCTG
>NQII01012861.1:3624-21301 GCA_002778355.1 Clitarchus hookeri
AAAGTTTTGATGTTGTGTATTTGTGAATATATACGAGACAATATATTCGTACTTCAAAATACAACAGTGATAGTCTACCTCATTATAATACCCGCAACCTCCAAGCACTTTTTAGTCGGTGCCTGGAGGACATTAACTCTGACCAGATAAGCCACCATGTCCTCGACAGTGGCGGTACCTGCGTCAAATTTTATTCACAGATAATGTACAGCTCTCATGACAGTCAAAATCAAGTTTAAGAAGGTTGGAAGTTGTATTTTTTTGATGTACATGTCAAATCCTTATTTACTGAAATTCTGGATGTATGGAAATTTTCTGACAGTCCCTTGAAAAACTGTAGATCGAGAGTCCACTGTATTCTCAAGTGGACATAGAGAAACTGAGAGTATACAACAGATGTTTTATGGCTACAAAATAAGAAAAAATGTCATAAAGAAACTTGATGATGGTTTTGTAAAACCTGACAAGCGAAATTGTCAAGCATATGAATTCAATACCTATGATTGAATCTCATTATTTAAGGCAGCAAACATCTTGCCAATACTTTAGTTGCTGTAAAACAATTGCAGATCTCCATAAAGATTGTGTTACAGATTGCAGAAATCAAAATGCAAAATTTGGAAACTATAACTTACAAAAATATTTTTGTAACAGTGTTTGACCTAGGGTTTTTGTTCCTAAAAAAAGACCAGAGTTCTTTCTGTGAGACTTGTAAGAATTCCGCTGATAACGAGAACTTGCAGGAAAGTTATAATNAAAAAAAGACCAGAGTTCTTTCTGTGAGACTTGTAAGAATTCCGCTGATAACGAGAACTTGCAGGAAAGTTATAATGGACACACAAAAGAATGTGAGCTCAGTAGACAGGCAAAAAAATGGACTCAAATCAAACTAAAGAAAATGAGTGCATTTCAGCCTGCTTTGACATGCAAGCTGTCCTGCCTACACCAAGTGGAGACATTTCACAATTCTACTACAANAGTGCATTTCAGCCTGCTTTGACATGCAAGCTGTCCTGCCTACACCAAGTGGAGACATTTCACAATTCTACTACAAACATATGCTCTTGACACACAATTTCACTATATTCACCATTGCTGCATTTAGCATGAAGGCCAAGCTAAATGTGGCCTTAGTGAAAATGGTTCCTGCATAAATACTTTTCTGAAGAGAAATCAGTGTTTGCAAGACCATTTTTTTTATATTCTGATAATTGTTCAGGGCAAAAGGAAAACAAATTTATTGTTTCATTATACATACATGTTTGCTGTCATGTCATACAATATTCCCTCTATATCGCTCAAATTTTTTGTTATTGGTCACACACAAAATAAGAATAAACATATATTGAAGGCAGCAACCATCTATATTCCACTTCAGTGGGTAACAGTCATACAGGTTTGCTAAGAAAACTGTATAACCATTTGAAATAAATGAAATGGATACAGCAAATATGTATGTAATTTGAAAAAATTGTGCACTTCTTTTGAATTAAACTTAAGTATAAATAAAAATAGTGGAAAGGTATTGTGGAATGAAAAATATGAAATTACGATTGAGAAGGAAGACTTACGTAATTAAATACAAATTAAGTTTTGAGGCAAATGAACATAGCATCGTCGTCAGAAGAGAGGAAGACATCTAGGGACTCATCAACTGACTCCTGCACACACCCAGGCCACAGGAATCAGTGATGCAATTGGTTTTTCTCATCCTCTAATAAATAAGTAACAAATTAAAAACATTAAATAGATGTACATTGGTTTAGTAAAAATAGTTACCTTCTGTTTTTCTTCAATATTTTTAGGAGCTGCCTCTGTCTCTTTTTCAAAGGTATCATTTTCAAATGAACACAAAATAAAATGGTCTTCAATACTCGACCACAAAATATAATGGTCTTGAATATTTGACGTGCGGACCTTGATACTATCTTCTTGTTCCTTAGTCTTCTCCATTATATCACAGCTTTTGTCTGGCACTCTACTTTTCAGGGAGAGTTCCACCAGTGTATTTGCTAGTACTAGTGGGTAGTGTACAACCAGGTCCGTACTACAAACTTCCACTCCTGGGAGCAACCAATCAAGAAGCGCAGTCTTACCGTGGTGCTGACGCATTGGGTAACCACCAGGTAATAGGATGGAGTCTGGGATGTCCCAATGTTGGAAAACCATGCCCAGTGTGCGAACACTATGCACAGACAGCTTTACTGTATCCGACAAGTAGAGCAGCAGGAGCGGAGCAGGTGTCATCACCTTGCCATGACGAAGGAGCGCTTGTAGGAGTAGGTGGCCACTTTCTTCGCACTGACTGAGGCCCACAATTCTGAGACAGATTGTAAACCATTACTTCATATGTGTTTTCAAAGTGCAAAAATNTCGCACTGACTGAGGCCCACAATTCTGAGACAGATTGTAAACCATTACTTCATATGTGTTTTCAAAGTGCAAAAATGAAAATGAGAAGCAACATCATAAAGAAAATAGTAACCAATAGAGAAAACCCTGTTGTAACATTTTGTAGGAATTCTGTTAAAAAAATGTTACTTGATAGGCAGGAAATAACATTGTACATGTAGGCACATATCAAACAAAAATAACTGCCAATTTAATTCATTNCGCACTGACTGAGGCCCACAATTCTGAGACAGATTGTAAACCATTACTTCATATGTGTTTTCAAAGTGCAAAAATTAAAATGAGAAGCAACATCATAAAAAATAGTAACCACTAGAGAAAACCCTGTTGTATTATTTTGTAGGAATTCTGTTAAAAAAACGTTACTTGATAGGCAGGAAATAACATTGTACATGTAGGCACATATCAAACAAAAATAACTGCCAATTTAATTCATTATTTGAGAGCTTGAAGTACAAGTTAATAGCTAATTTCATTTGTGAGTTTAAACATAAAGTTAATAGTTAATTTAAGTAATTTAAATAGCTAGCTTACACTTTGGTTAGGTCAACCAGTTTGTCTTTCAACCAAAACAGTAAGAGTTCAGAGGGACCTGACAAACCTGAAAACTAACTGAAAGCTTTTTTTCACTTTAACTTCTTCTGCCTTCTTTTTCATCTGAATTATGTGATGCACAACAACCATCAACAGTCTGAATTTAACATGAGACCACTACATCATGACCTGATATATATGTATATAGTTTTCTGCTGACACACAATTAAGTGCATTATGGGAACTTCCCCACTCAATTGCTGTTGTGGTGCATATTTGACTCAGGATCATTACCACTAACATTACTATTCATTTTTGTCATTAAAGCAATTGGCCACAGGTTTTTGCTCTACAGTTTCGTATGATGCTGTTGACAAGTGCAGGGCATCAAGTATGGCTACAATTTCTTTGACAGGCTTGATATAACTATAATTATTGAAATTTTACATTCAAGAAAAGTTGCAGAGTTCAGGTAAGGAAATAAAAGTGATCATAGTTAAAAACATAATTTTTTTAATGTTACTAAATTACTCATAGACTCAACACATACAAGTCTTAAAATAAATAAGAACAGAATAAAATACACATTAACACCAATTAGGAGAATGAAAAACATTTACTACTAATACTGCAAAAAAAATGGCAACATGTGTCCCTCTTATCAGCCATGCCAACTCCTCTTAGCTTGGAGCACAGAACTTTTGTGACAACTGATACAGTCAACTCTCAATTCTAAGACCCCTGTAATAGTGACCCTCTTGAAATAACCTTTTATTTAGGGGAACCATGAAAAATAATTTAATTTAAAAGGCATTTCCAATAAGGACCCCTTCGAAATAACAACCATTTCCTAGGAATCATGTAAGGTCTTAAAATATAAAGTTTACTGTAGTATTATAATTGGAAAAGGTCTTGGCATTTTGTATTCTATCAAAATGTGGCACTGTTTTTAAAAAATCTTTCAAAAACTGCTATTTACCTGTCTTTTCCGTAAACTTTCCTGCATTTTCCCTCTGTTCATTTTTTTTTCAGTGTGACGCAGAGCAGATTTCTATTCAAGATGCACAGTGGTGGTAAAAAACTATNCAAGTCTTAAAATAAATAAGAACAGAATAAAATACACATTAACACCAATTAGGAGAATGAAAAACATTTACTACTAATACTGCAAAAAAAATGGCAACATGTGTCCCTCTTATCAGCCATGCCAACTCCTCTTAGCTTGGAGCACAGAATTTTTGTGACAACTGATACAGTCAGCTCTCAATTCTAAGACCCCTGTAATAGTGACCCTCTTGAAATAACCTTTTATTTAGGGGAACCATGAAAAATAATTTAATTTAAAAGGCATTTCCAATAAGGACCCCTTCGAAATAACAACCATTTCCTAGGAATCATGTAAGGTCTTAAAATATAAAGTTTACTGTAGTATTATAATTGGAAAAGGTCTTGGCATTTTGTATTCTATCAAAATGTGGCACTGTTTTTAAAAAATCTTTCAAAAACTGCTATTTTCCTGTCTTTTCCGTAAACTTTCCTGCATTTTCCCTCTGTTCATTTTTTTTTCAGTGTGACACAGAGCAGATTTCAATTCAAGATGCACAGTGGTGGTAAAAAACTATATTTATATACGTTAAAGCATGTCACACTCCTGACCACCAACCTCTGCCTTTGTAATTTCCTTGTTCACAATCAATAACTATATCTGACGGCAGCAAAGCTGGCCAGGGAAGGTTAAACAAAGGGAAGCCTACCACTAACCGAACGGCAATGCAGCCTGCAACAACCAACTACCATGAGAGCATGTGGCCAGACAGACATGCCAACCACAGCCACCCCCTGTTACCTGCGCAGCTTGTCTATGCTGGTGAGATGAGGTGAGAATGGCTGAGACCCCACACACTCCTGGCCCATCAACGCACTTATATATTGCACTGCAGGCCAAAAATGCCAGTTTATCTCTAGCAACCAACACCTCTAGAGTCCTGACTTCCACTTGAGGGGGGCCTTGATATCTTAGCACTTGAGAGGAGACAGCAAAGTTGAGCCAGCCAGCACTCCTTAATAGTCCTTAGCCGCCATGCTCGCCATGCCGCTTTAGTCACTTTCATGTTTAAGTCAGACAGTCAGTAAAAGGAATTGGGAGATTGAAAGATGTTTTGCACCATTAACATTTGTGTCATGGGTGTTTATTCCATTTGCCAGAGGGGCAATAAATCTTGCAATATTAGTATACTATTTTGTGTGTTATTACAGATATTTTTTGAGAGTCATTACCCAGAAAAAACGTTGCTCTACATTGTTCTCATCCAAAATATTTCCAACCCCAATTGCAGCAAGTAGCCATACTAGGTAGTACCCAACGAGAGGCACAGAGGGAAAAAACAGAGTACAGCTACAATACAGTTAGGAGCGGAAGTGACCGCTCCATAAGAGGGGGATCACTTCCATATCTGATGCCCGGTGCAGTGGCCATGCCGGCTATCCCCACTTAATATTTGATTATTCAGACAGTACTCACGAGCACAATACCTAGAGACCAACACTTTAAATACCAAAGGGAAACCAGGAATCACTCCTCTCTACCCACGAACCCTGTTCATTTCACTGCATCTCGAACTGCCAGAGACAGAGGATTGGAAGACAAGAGCTTATAGCTTAAGGCCCCTGGTACAAACTGAAGTGCAGAAAGGATAATAACCCAACTTACCAATCTCTATTTGTTCCACTGCATCTCAAACTGCCAAGAGCAAGAGGAAATATCTTTCCGTCTTCAGGATGTACACCAAGGCAGTTTAGGGGAATTGTGGACTTTGAACGTGGAGGACTACTTTGAACCCCACTACCCACCACCTCTCTATTCCATTGACCATACCGCCAAACACATGCCATACACAGCGGAGAACATAAGAAGCCAGTCCAGCCTGATAGGTGTCCTCAGCACCCCTTAGAGACAGTCACCCCTGACATTAGGGATAGAGAGGGGGACAGAACCCAATGGCAACAGCAGCAAGCTTAAGCCAAAACCCCACGGCCAACCTCAAATCTCTTCACCCCGCCTTGAGACGTCATCCAACCAGCTAAACCGGCCCTTTTGACAGCACCTTCTGATTTGTCAACACGCAACAAGATCTGGAGAGGGGAGACAAATTTAGACGTTCTCAGTTGAACGCACAAAAATACGCAGAGACAATCCTTGACTATACCAGAACAGCAGGAAAGCTGCAAATCCGTAGCCAAGTCACCAGTGGTCAGACTTCTCGCCTTCCACCTATGTGAACCGAGTTCAATTCCTGGCAGGGTCTCNATTCATTCCGGTGCTTCTCCATACTCACCTTGCTTCACCCTCATCAGCTCTCAAGACCTCAATGTTAAGAACTGCCGAAATCTCTCTACTCTACTCTACTCCACTCCACTTCACTTCAACCAAGGTACCGGGTAAATATGATAGAGCCTTGATACAACTAGTGCCCTTGGAAGATACAACTTACCTGTGGATCCATGTGAGTGCCCAGCAGAGGCACCTATACATTAGTCTGTCTACCTTAAGTAGTACGTAATAAGACTATGTGCAGAGACTGGATGATTAACAATGAAAAATTGGGAGGCTGTAACATCACTGTGGAAAATAACAAACAAATAAAAATGATGGTAGTAGTGATGCAATGACTAACCTAAGACATCAGAGTTGAACGAGGGATATTTCCACTGTTGTGTATGTACCAGGTATGACAATTAATCTTTTGTCAGTCAGTAAGATGGTTGAAAAGGGTCTTCTTGTTATATTTTCATCTGAGAGATGTCAAATTTTTTTGGAAGTAGATTGTATCATCAAAGGCAAAGTTAAAGGCCACTGCTACCACTATTGTTCGTGATGATAACTCTCGATTCTACAACCCTTCACTGTTCTGGGAAAAGCGTCATTATCTCAAAGGGTTGTTGTTAGAATTTTGACCAATATCGACAGACCCCCGGCCTCTATTCTCAAAAATTCAGTTTAAGTAGTCCTTATGCCTTTTTTAAACAGCTCTCACGGCAAAATTACACGTTATAGTAATCCGATACCGACAAATCTCGATTGTATGAGTTCTCAAGTCTCTATGTGATTGAAGATTGACTTTGTTTAAACTAATTGTTTTAACCCCGAAAACACAAAAACTGCATTTTTTGCATTAAGTTCATGTTTAGTTGTATCTAGTGCGAAAGCAACACATTGTTTTTAAATATTATTAATTTATTTTAATACATAGACGTCTTCCAACAAAAATTATACCCTTAAAAAGCATATAAGACTATTCAAAGTCACCAAAATCTTTTTACGGCTGCAAAGTCAATTTTCAATGGCAAAAAAATAGCTATACCAACAAAACATTATTTTATTTTGATAGACAGACATTTTCCTAAGAAAATGATATCCCGAACACACACACAAGACCTACCTTGTTGACAAAAATTATGTAAAAAAAANGACATTTTCCTAAGAAAATGATATCCCGAACACACACACAAGACCTACCTTGTTGACAAAAATTATGTAAAAAAAGTATGCTGCGTAGCTTTTAACAAGTTCACATTCCATTTTCAATGGGTTTTTGCAGGAAATTCAAAGGATTTTATTTTTAAAAAAGCTTATTATTAAAGTTGCATCACATGGTTCCCGCAAAATTGGGCTGGAAGAAAGGTGGATGATGTGACATGGTAAGTNGACATTTTCCTAAGAAAATGATATCCCGAACACACACACAAGACCTACCTTGTTGACAAAAATTATGTAAAAAAAAGTATGCTGCGTAGCTTTTAACAAGTTCACATTCCATTTTCAATGGGTTTTTGCAGGAAATTCAAAGGATTTTATTTTTAAAAAAACTTATTATTAAAGTTGCATCACATGGTTCCCGCAAAATTGGGCTGGAAGAAAGGTGGATGATGTGACATGGTAAGTATTACTTCTCTTGGAGCCGTGTGCTGTGTGCAAGGACGGGAACAGGCAAGGCTGTGTGTGTGTGTGTGTGTGTGACATGTGTAAGAGAGACAGGAAGCGCACACACCCTGCGATCGATACCCCGGGTGCTGTCCTGGCAAAAGCTTGCTTTTTTTTGCTCAAGGGTTCAGCAGCAGCTATTCTGCTTGTCGACAGGCTTGCGACATATTATCACATGGCGAGTACAAAGACACTCTTTAATCTCGCACTAAAGAAAAGGTTTTTTCACCCCAATTTTGTTGTACTGGCAGACGTATTGTCTTTAAAATAAATCTTTTTAAGTGCTGATTAACTTAAATGATTAAAATAGGCTAAAAATACTTCCAATTGAAAAAAAATTCATATGTTAACAGAAACTAAACTAGTCTTTGAACGTGAAAAGTTTCGTGAATGTCGTTCGTAAGCAGGCACAAAAAAAAGTAAAAAAGTTTACGGTTAAAAATTTTTGGCGAGAGTTTGCGCCATCTTCCAAATAGATAAATGAATCATTCCCATGCCAGCCTTCTCTCCCACTTTTCCTTGTCTCCCACTTGCAATCACTACGATATTGTTTGTAAGCCGACCGTGGGAAGGGGAGGATTGCACAAAAAGAAAAAGACAACTAGCAACCATGTGCATGGTACAACTGCACGAAAACCTAACTGGTAGTGGATGCTGAGCCATATTTTCTCTGATACCATCTGGCACACACTCCACGCAATAGTTACCTGCGGCCCGATGTTATTGCATCAAGTTATTCAGCTGTCAATAACTAAAGCTTGATTTTACAGTTAAATAATTCTGGGATGTGCATTATACACTAGTAAAATATTCAAAGAAAGGCTTAACTGTAGTTGTAAACTTGATACTTGAAGGGTGATAAAATGTAGCAGATCTGTCTGTTAACCCTCTATCTTTCTCTCTTTCGTCATCACTCCTCTCCCTTCTCTATCTCTCGATTACCCCTCCTGGTCGCCCCTCCATCCTCCCTGCAACACACACTGTGAGTGATCAATATTTTTGTCCTTTTCTACATCACACTCCTGTTGCCAGTGTGTTGCCAATATTGCGCTTCAGCAATACACTGGCAAAAGGTATGTATGGAAATAGAAACTGTACAGCGACTTGGCAATTTTACGTGGCAGAAACTAATGTCAGTGAGCAGCGGAAGCAAAAGGAAAAGTTTATTTTTTACATCTGGACTCAGTTGGACGGAGGGAAGGGACAGTACTACTTTTATGGCATGGGTGGTTTGTCACATTCCAGCACGCCACTCCATAACAGAAAATGAAAAAATTGAAAGCTGTCCAGCCCACCCCAGCGGTTACCATAAAAGAAAAGGAAAATAAAAAAAGGGAAGCCACCCACCCCAGCCGCTGGCATTATTTTAATGGCCTTCACGCTATTGCGGTACAGCGCACCACATGCAAATGTAATGAAAGAAAAATTTCTCACATACTTAACCGGACACCACAAATTGTTGATGCAGTTTCATTCAAGAAAAATTTTTTTTTCCTGAAAGTATATAAACGAGTGTATACAGTATTTTTAATTTTTTCTGAAACAGTCTTTGCATTGTACTTTAGCTTACTTTCACTCATATTATTTTTAATAAAAAAATAAGACTAAATAACCAAATCGACATATGAAAATCTATTTTTTACACCAAATTCTGTAACCATCATTCTTTCATTTTTCCCATAAACATCAATATCAGGTAAAAAAAAAAGAAAATACCAGGACAAACCGGACAATAAAGGGCAGACTAAGGGAGTTCTTTGTCTGCAGACTGGCGGAGGGGGGAGGCGTGACAACTGTTGTTCAATGCAGCCGCTGCCTGTCCGCCAGTACACACATGACAGCCGCCGGCAGCCTGATGCACATAAGGTAGCCTCTTGCAATGATTAGTTTCTTACACAGCAAAAATATATTCATTGCATTGTTTATAAATTATCTCAATTTTACATAAACTTAAGGAAATTTTGCTTAAAATTACATATTCTGTGGAATTCCGAATCAACCAAACTCTAAAGCATGTAAAATCCCGTTCTTATGTTCAGAGTCTAACAACATCTTCGGTTTGCAAAAAATTTTGAATTAAGCAAGTTCAAAGTGAGATTTTACTGTAGTACAATGCTTGAAAAGAAAATCACAACCATTTGTGGCCATAATAAATGCAACAAACTTATTTTTCTACCCATTGCCCTCAAATTTTCAATTTTTTTTAAAATAAGTTTTTTACGGTTCCTAAGAAAAGGGTTGTTACTTCAAGAGGGTATTTCCTGGGGTCACAAACTCAAGAGTTGACTGTATTAACAAACTAGACATGGCATATGCTGTGTGCGTGAAACCAGATGTTTGTGCAGAACTTGCGGTAAGTAATGCCTACAATGATGCACCAAGATGTGATAAGACTGCAGTTGGCCTAACAGATATGTATGTAGTAAACGTGACAACATTGTCACATCAACTGTGGCACAAAAGACTTGGCCACATGAACAGAGTAAGCATAAATTTGATAAAGCAAGGAATGGCAAAGTGGCATGAATTTTGATCTGGCCTATTAAAAACATAGAAGTAGAGTTTTACTATATCTAATTCTGCAACCAGAATTGTGATGTAGAACTCTTTCTAATAAAGTTTACAGTACAAAACCACCACTGGTACTTTTTAGTAAATACTTCTTACCTCATTACAAGTTCGATAATTTTTCTCCAAGTAGAACTTGCATCATCCAAGAGGTTTGAGTCCAGTTGTGCCTCTACTTTCAACATGGCAATACTATATCTGGAACAACATGACAATTATGACCACACAAATGCACTTCAATTCTTGTAATGCAGTATTCACACCAAACTTCCAGTTGAGCTATAAAACAGTACCAAGACCTGATAATCTTATAATGACGGAGATGGTATCAATGGCACTGTTATGCCAACAACTTTGTTTGCAAAATATTGATGATGCTGGTCCCTTGTTTTGTTCTTCTTCCCCTTAACAGCAGTATACACTTTCTGATATGCATATGGAATTCAGCTAGGTTGGCTTGGGGATGGCAATTAAACAATGTACAAGACTTACACTGTCAACAGGCAACTAGTAACCATATCCTTGTGAACTAGATACTGTTGTAGATAAATATGCTCCTCATCTTGGGTGTACTTCAGGATTCAGGTGTCGAAGATGATTGTCATCACTTTATAATTCTAGAAATTTTGAGAGAAGGACAAACATTCATCCTTTGCTCCAACTCACCACAAGAACTGGTATATGATGATCGTAATGTTAATGGTTATCCTTGCAGGACTGGGACTAAAGAAAAATTACACAATTAATTCAGTATCATCTGCTAATGATATGTGGACATTGTTACTCAAATACTATACTTATTTTTGGTTTATCAATGGTTCTTTTACACAAGCTTAAGTAACTCAGCCCTTAATCTTGCCACCACTATAGCACCCCTTTTAAAAGAAGCATTCCGGATCTTTAAACCCAATCGGTTTTGAAGACCCCGATGTTAAGTGCCGCCCAAATCTCTTCACTCACTTTAAACCCAAGACAAGACATCAACCATACAATCACACACAACAATGCTTACAGTTACTGTAGAGCATCGATAATCCAAACGTCAAAAATCCAAACTATCAAAAATAAGAACATACCAACAGAATTTCACAGTTTTAAAAAAATGGGACGAACTGCATTGTTGTAAGCTAACCACATGAGTAAGTAGATGGAGCAGATGTTCAGGGCATAACACAGCCTTCTTGTGGAAAGGAATGACTTTGCGCAATGCATATTTCTGGCCACCCATACCCCTCCCAACACCCTCCTGTTAGTCATTGCGTTAGTAGCAAACAAACAGTACAGTCCTTGACAATGAGTGTCACTCTATTGTTTCTTATCTGGTTCTGCAGTATGATTTATAGATTGCGTTACATTTTTTAAAGGTATTACAGTATGTCATCTTCACAGACAAAAAGGATACACACTTTCTTTTCTATCAATCAAAACAAAAGTGGAGATTTTGTACAGTCTTGAAACGGGTGACAGTGGTATTTCTTTAGCAAAATTTATGGAGTGGGGAGAGCTACAATTATGGACATAAAAGATAAAAAGGAAACCATTCTAAATTAGGCTTTGAAACTTGATTTAGACAATTAATCAAAAAATTGGAAAACTATGAGAATGACAAACAATGCGGCAGAAGATGCTGTTTATTTATGGTTTACTCAGAGGTGAAGTTTAGACAAACCCTTGTCAGGACCCTTGATATGTGAAAAGGCCCTTTATTTCAAAGAATAATTAGGTGATCCAGCTGACTTTAAAACCAGTTCACAGTGGCTGAAAAATTTCAAGTGAAGGTATGGGATAAGAGAGCTCAATATCCAAGGTGAGAATTAGTCAGCTGATAATTCTGCTGCAAAATCATTCAAAAGCAAATTTTTTTAATTTTGTGGATGAAAATGGGTTTTCTAGAGAAGATTTGTATAATGCCGGTAAATATGGAATTAACTGGTAATCTCTTCCACTAAAATCTTTAGCTTCTCATCGAGAAATGGCTGCACCAGGTTTCAAAGTTTGCAAAGAAAGAATGACTGTAATAGTTTGTACGAATGAGTGATACCCAAGCATTGCCACTGTCAGTTGTAATGATAAGCAAGAAACCTAGATGCTTTAAAAATGTCACCCACCTTCCTCTAACATAAAGAGCACAAAAAAGTGCCTAGATGAATAGTGACATGTTTATGGACTGGTAAAAAAATATGTTTGTACCTAATGTAAAAAACTACTGGAAACAGAAACACAAAGTGTCGCTTTTAATAGACAATGCACCAACGCACCTATCTGCTCAAATATTGAATGCAATTGATAAGTTTGGCATTTGTTCTTCTCACCCAATGTGACCCCACTTATCCAACCAATGAACCGAGATGTAATAGAAAAGTTCAAAAAGGTGAAAAGAAAACAAATGCTACGTAGCTTCTTCTGGCTGAAGGTGACGAGGAAAGTGTTATTGAGTTTTCCAAGAAATTAAACCTGAAAAAAGATAAGACTGAAGCAGGAGACAACGCAGACCGTCCAATCAATCTCTGACTTCATAGAATGCAACGAGTCTGATGGTGCTGAATGGTGCGATAGTGGTAAAAATGATATGGGGTATAAAATATTGAATGATAAATATATAGTCAACACAATGTGTGCTAAAGAAGTTTGAAATCAAGGCGACTGTGAAATCGACAACAAATCTGTAGACGATAAAAGTTGAAATGACTGCGCTGGACCTTCGCATACAGATGCATTCATGGCCCTCGAGACAAAGATATCGTGTTAGGAGTGACAATATGAATGCAATAAAACTCAGCTGCTGCTTCTAAAATTCATGAAGGATTTGACAAAGAAAAAACAATCATTAAATCTACGCCAGAGAAAAATTTGTGATTTTTTAAAGTGACAGTTGAAAACCGTGATAACCGTGATACAGTACAGTACTGTACCAGTGTGTGAATCCCAATGTTTACGGTAGTCAAAGTTGTGCACGTTTTTCCTACAATTTTGGTTTTATAAGTTATAAATTCTACATACATACGTACGTACGTACATTCTTTGTTCTCGTAAAAATTATAGTTTAGAGTTCTTCAGTTTCATTTCAAATAGAACATCATANTACGTACGTACATTCTTTGTTCTCGTAAAAATTATAGTTTAGAGTTCTTCAGTTTCATTTCAAATAGAACATCATAGAAAGGTAATTATAGTAGTCATCAGTAAGAGTTTTTGTTTATTTTAACCTTTCAGCCTATACAGGTCTAAACAGCATTTTTTTTAGTTTTGTCCGAAAATCCAAACAACCCCAGTCCTAATTACCGTAGTTTGGATTAGTGATGCTCTACTGTATAACAAATGGCAAGAAAGAATAAACATCCACTCGAAAATGATTATTATTACACCATATTTTTTCAACTCACCGACATAAATATTGAAGTACTATTGGTTCATCACAAACACTTTGTATATCCGGCACAAGTATCAGCATTGGCAAAAAGTCTGTGTACTTCACCATAGTTGGATATGTTGATAAAAGTTCTGTTAATATTGCGAGCCTGTGAAAGTAAAGATAAAATGTTTTGCAGTGATTTGACAAAGAAAGCATGAAATTGTGCAGTCAAAAAAGCACAAGTATTAAACAATCCAGAAAATCACACACAATCCTTCACTTCCACTCCCAAAGTATTAAATTAACTTCCACTTCAAATAATTTATGCCACTTTCTACTCAAAAAATAACAATTGCACTACCCCTAAAAAACAACAACTTGCCAACACAAAATAAAAATAAAGCAATTTTGTTGGGCAGTATGCAATACTGACACCTTNCCTAAAAAACAACAACTTGCCAACACAAAATAAAAATAAAGCAATTTTGTTGGGCAGTATGCAATACTGACACCTTTTTTTCTTAGGTTTTTCAAAATTGTAATTTATTGACAGCAAAATATATTTTTAATATTCTGGCAGATGATACTGTGTCAACTAATTGAATTCATGGTGTTGATTTACTCATCTACCCTGCTTTCCTGTTTCATAAGCTCCATAGGTTANAATTCATGGTGTTGATTTACTCATCTACCCTGCTTTCCTGTTTCATAAGCTCCATAGGTTAGTTCACAACCAATTACTTCTAATATCAGTTTATAAATTCTATGTGGATATACTTTGCAACAGCCAGGTGTTGGCAGGTGTTTACATTGAGGCGCCATGGGCGACATCCGTTATCCCATTGAGCCTCCGCCTCAGTTGCATCCCCTCAAGCTAGGCCATGCCGCCGGCAGATCCAGCAACATCATCTCCATCACCCAGTTAGAGCTGAGAGATGTCTGTCGCCACCTGGTTGCAGGCAACCGTGCACTAAATGTGAGTCTGCCTTGGAGGTTTGGTTGAATCCGGTCCCTTGGGATGACATTCCAGGCTGGAATACAGAGTGTACATCTCGGCCATGCAGCTGGGGAAGCAAGCTCTCTTTCCTCCATTGCCTCCCCCCCCCCTCACTTGCTCTGGCCAGATGGGTATAAATCGGGCTTACACAGGCAGTTTGTATCTGCTCAGTCTCCACGCTGTCCAGCTGCCTACCTACGTCTGTGACTGCCTGCTTTGTCTTCAAGACTGTCCGCTGTGCTCTGTACACCATTCTGTCTTCCTCGAGACACCATCCAGTTTACAGATTGGGCGTCCGCACTGCCATAATGGCACATCCATGCCGTGCGCCTAGCTATTTGCTTGAAAGGGGTCGCCCTTGCCCCCACCATTCCCCACACAAGTAATATATTTTCTTGGCAGTTACGTTGCCTTGCCCTTCAGGTATCCTGGGCCGAACGGAGCTTTTCAAAATTGAAACTAATCAAGATGTACTTGCGATTAACAATGGTAGATGAACGACTGCCCTCTCCAGCTATTCTTCATATCGAAAATTCCTTTGCCCATACCTCATTATTTGTTACATAAAGTGAATGAGATATTTGTAAAAGTTTTTCCTTGTTGTCTAATAAGAGAAAAAAATTCAGAGGTAAGCAAAAATAAACAAGACTATATCAAAAGCAATATTTGAAAAGAATATTTAATCAGTAAATTTGGTAAATACATTTCCATTGTATTATTATTTATTTCCATGAGTACACAATTAACTTTATTCTTTTGTAAACTAACATTATATATACACTGAGGCGACAAAAATCATGGGATACCTCCTAATATCGTGTCAGACCTCCTTTTGCCAGGCGAAGTGCAGCAACTCAACGTGGCATGGACTGAACAAGTCGTTGGAAGTCCCCGGCAGAAATATTGAGCCATGCTGCCCCTATAGACGTCAATAATTGCGAAAGTATTGCCAGTGCAGGATTCTGAGCACGAACTGACCTCTCGACTATGTCCCATAAATGTTTGATGGGATTCATGTTGGGCGATCTTGGTGACTAAATCATTTGCTGGAACTGTCCAGAATGTTCTTCAAACCAATCGCGAACAGTTGTGGCCCGGTGACATGGCACATTGTCATCCATAAAAAAATCCATCGTTGTTTGGGTCCATGAAATCCATGAATGGCTGCAAGTGGTCTCCAAGTAGCTGAACATAACCCTTTCCAGTCAATTATCGGTTCAACTGGACCAGAGGACTCAGTCCATTCCATGTAAAAACAGCCCACACCATTATGGAGCCACCACCAGCTTGCACAGTTCCTTGTTGACAACTTGGGTCCATGGATTCATGGGGTCTGTGCCACACTCGAACCCTACCATCAGCTCTTACCAACTGAAATTGTGACTCATCTGACCAAGCCACAGTTTTCCAGTTGTCTAGGGTCCAACCGATATGGTCACGAGCCCAGAAGAGGCGTTGCAGGCGATGTCGTGCTGTTAGTAAAGGCACTCGAGTCGGTCTTCTGCTGGCATAGCCCAGTAAAGTCAAATTTCGCCGCACTGTCCTAATGGACACATCCGTTGTCCGTCCTACATTGATTCCTGCGGTTATTTCACTCAGTGTTGCTTGTCTGTTGACACTGACAATTCTGCGCACACCACGTTGGTATCGGTCATTAAGTGCAGGCGGTCGGCCACTGTGTTTTCCATGGTGGGAGGTTATGCCTGAAATTAGGTATTCTCGGCACACTCTTGACACTGTGGATCTCGGAATGTTGAATTCCATAACCATTTCGGAAATGGAATGTCCCATGCGTCTAGCTCCAACTACCATTACACGTCCAAAGTCTGTTAATTCCCGTCGTGCGGCCATAATCACGTCAGAAACCTTTTCACATGAATCATTTGAATACAAATGAAAGCCCAACCAGTTCACTGCCCATTTATACATTTTGTGCGCGATACTACTGCCATCTGTATATTTGCATATTGCTATCCCATGACTTTTGTCACCTCAGTGTATAATGGTGCCTTTTGCTGGGTAATATTGAACTTTCCTTTACCCACCTTTTAACTGTTCGGAAGAAGGTAGGTGAAAAAAAAAGGGGGAGTCGGTGGCAAGTCTTGCACAGGGCGCCATTTCACCTAAAACCAGTCCTGCTCCCAAACCTACCACCTAACACAGTAAATCGCCACACCATCTCCCTATGCCTTATTCCGGTTAAGGGGAGAGAACGGATCAAGGCAACAAAGTCCAATCAGTGCCCTCAGCACTCACATGATGAAGACCAGCCCAAAACTATAATTATAGACAAGGAGAGAGACCTCACCTAAAAGCAACACCAGCAGGGATGTGCCAGGACCAGCACGGCATACACTGAATCTCTTCCACCCCTCCCATCAAGTCTCGCCCTGCCAGCTACATGGGCCCATTTGGACGAGCACTCGGATTTGTACTCACACAGCAGGACTCAGGAAGAACAAACAAATACCACTACCGTAAGTCAAGCACCCAGATATCTGGAGAAAGGCAACAACTTTAGGTGAGAGCCCACTGGGAACGCCATCAGCTAATAGCAGAACCTGCAAAATCCTCAACCCCGCTTTTACCTCCTATAAAATAAAGACTCCTGGGAAGCATAATCCCTGGATAGGGCTAGCACCAAAGATCAAATCTACCCCTGGGCCCAGAAAAACCAAACACCCCAGAAATATGTAAAGAGGCAAGGCCATAGTCATTGCCCAGCAGTTGGCATGTAGAAATTAACCTGAATTCTTGTAGTAGTTCATGGATCAACGCCACACAACCCCAGAGCCCGTACTACTTGAAACCTCGAAACATCAAAATTAATACT
>NQII01012862.1:6366-25371 GCA_002778355.1 Clitarchus hookeri
CCCACCTCTTCGTTAGCGGTATCGACCACGCCGCCGGATCGGCAAACAGGATCGCTGCAGGGGGAAGATCTGTGGAGCGAGGGAGCAGGCGCCGGTTTATCTGATTTGCGTACTTTTGCAGAAGCCGACGTCATTCCTAACGATGTCTGCTTGACGTCGCTGTCAAGTTATGTTAACTTAAAAGAATATATATTGACGTGCTTCGATGAGCTCACGATTATGGGAATGCGGCAAAAATGTTGGTATCAGTTGCGTATATAGCCTACCCTACTGTTTAGTCTAGGGTAATAATAATACAGCGTTCGCTATAGAAGCTGGTGGATTCTATTTATTATTTTCTGGCCTGTTTTCAAACAATTCATGTGCCTCGAAAAAACAACAAATAAAAAAAAAAATTTTATTGGAATATTTTGTAAATTTTATTTTAATTAAGTTATCACTCTAACGTATAATAAATCAATCTTATCTTAATTTTCTTGGCTTTGATTTTATGTCATAAATCCTAAACATCAATTACTAAAAAAATTTATACAATATAAAAATAACATGAAATAAAAAATCAGTAAAAATATTGATGTCAAAAATAAACAAACTCATAGATTTCTGGGGGGAAAATGTAAAAAAGGTATGTCATTCACTTGGGCTTAGGTTTTAAATTTAATGCTCTTCCGTTTTGTTTAACTATACCAATACTACATTGGAATTGTTATCGTTATAATTATTATACATATAATTAAAATAATTTCTTTACATTTCGTATTGAGACTAAATCCTGTCAAATGAACCAATTTTCTTCTCGGTTTAGCAGTATTTCTTAAGAAGGAAGTATCCATGCAATCTTCGCTTTTTCTTACATAGCCTCGCAATAAAATATTACGACCATACATTAAAAAAAATCAAAGCTGGATATAAAAACCCGTCATGTGCAGATTTATAATATTGCTGAAGTGTTAGGGTTCATTTGTGACACATATTTTTAACATAACTATAGAACTTTTTTTACGCATTGCATCAAATCCACACTCGAATTTATTCCCAGGATAATAGCTACACTATCTCATGGCAAATTATCGGGCTGTATTTTCATGATGCAATCTGTTATTGTAAATTATTTTGCCACATCTGAAAGCATTAGTTCTCTCAATTTATCTATATATAGAAATATTAGATTTGGGCATAAAACTTTAGAAAGTAGTGATTCTTACATACTTCCGCTAAATATTTAATCTAAATTTTTTATAAGTATCCTTTATTTTCTAGCTTTGTTTTCAATTGTTTTGAAACTCTGAAGCAAATAAGCGAGATTATTTTTTCTACAGCAGTGAATAAATAAAAACGCAATTTTAATTTATGTAGCGACTCAGAGATTTACACCATTTATTACTCAAACGGATTTATTTTTTTACAAAATATACATATACTTTGACTGCTTTCACACTGTTATACTGAAATAACGAAAAAAAAAAAATTATTATGCAAATGATACACGTACTTCAACATTTTCGCCGTTAAATGTGATATTGTTTTACTTTCAAGCTCCGGGAAGCGAGTTATGTATTTTCTTCGAATAGCAGCCCGTCCGGCCTTCGCCGCCAAAATACGTTCCCAGTGCGGAGAAAACCTTTAATTTCCGGTTTTCTATTCAGTTTCCGGCGACCTCGTATCAAATGTGCCGAGGGAGGGCGGACGAGCGCGAGTTTCCAGATAAAACGATTTTCCGTCAAATTGTTTTCCGTGTACAGCTATTGTTCCCCACGTGCAAACCAGTTTAAATCCTACAGACTGGGTGAAATGAGTTGAAATGCTATTGAAGCAGCACGCGAAATAAATTGACAGGAACACTGTCGGGGAAAAAAGGGGCAAACGTTCATAAAAGTTCATTCGACGCCGAAGCGAAATGTTTAAATTATTTCTCGGACAAATGGTTAAGTTTTCCAGCNATCCAGCAACATGCTGCGCATTCTGTATAAATACGACGACAATCCATGAAATTGGAAATATTCAAATATTTGGACAGTCCCAATTAATATTATACACGATACGTCTACGCCACCTCCCGGTTTATATACACACACATAGTGAAAAGAAAGTTTTTATCAATTTTGTATATAACAGTTATATAATCGCACTGTATCGAATTTTTTTTTCGGATTGTCATTTTATCTCTAATTTTGCTATTTCATGACCCTATGCTATAATAAAACTTTTCGCGTATATTTTTATAAGCATGTTTGCGAAAGCATAATTTATTGCAATCGGGAAAATATTGTATTTGCGAAAGCCATAGTAATTATCTCGTTAGAATAAAATGTGTTAATCACGAAGAATCTGTAAATGTGCAAATTCAAACTAACAATACTGCGCACTTTTGAAAAATTTTAATCAAATCTATAATTACATTTGATTTGTGTATGCAACCTAAGCTAACTTAAATATCAAACATCTCAATTCGCTCTAGGTACACTGTAAAAAAAAATTGGGAAAATAATTACCTGACAATTGTAAGGGAATATTCGTAAACTTTGTTTGTGAAACACATTTTTCTTTAAATGTACGATAGAATTACCACACTCTGGAGAAAAATTCACTTACATGGCAGAGTAAAATCTCATAGATGAATGAAAAAATTACCCTACGACATGTGCACCTCCTCAACATTGTCTCAGCAGCTGGACGGGAGAAAGAAAAAAAATAAGGCGCCAAGTTGGACAGCTTGTAGGAGTTATATTCGTTAGGAAAGCCATAATACTAAGCAATAAAATATTATCTTAAAGTAGAGAAAATCGGTAAAATAAAACTAATCAACAGTAATAAATAAAAAGTTTGTAAAAAAAAAGGAAATAAGAAAATCCGTAAAAGACTGTGGAAAACGAATAGATTTTTGTTCTCGTGTTCAAATCTCAATATACGCCGGTATCTTTTACTCCCGTAACTTTTATATCAAGTGAATTATTAAAAGACTTGTAAAGGTATTGACTTTAAAGCACTAATAAAGCCACTAAACAAACTCCACACACATTTTGCTTCGTACCGCACTATATTATCTGAGCAATCTGTTACACAAAATCATTGTTATAACCAGTTCCAGGAATAGCTTATTATGTCCAGTTGCTCTTAGAATAGCGATAATGTTCAAGCTAATAAAAAATATTTTGAGTAAAATTTATATAGTTATTTCAATTAGAAATTTGCAAATGAATTAATTATTTTTATATATTTTGCTTGGATTACAATAGTACACCAATAATCACAAACATTGCTACGTTTTCACCTTGGTGTAATGGAAAGCGCACCAACCTTTCGAGGTGGAGAACCGTGGTTCGCGCCCATCCACCGACAAGTATGGAAGATTTCAGAATTGTGATTTCGGTATATATTCTCATGAGTATTTCGGTAGTTACAAAATAACAATTCTATTCTTCCCGGTTTTCTAAATATAATTTTATC
The DNA here is from genome assembly GCA_002778355.1 of Clitarchus hookeri. NCBI lineage: Eukaryota > Metazoa > Arthropoda > Insecta > Phasmatodea > Phasmatidae > Clitarchus > Clitarchus hookeri. The sequence continues at coordinate 9,814 of NQII01012862.1, forward strand.
ATAAAACATTCTTAATTTTCCATTACTTGCAGGGGATTTCCCCACACCTTGGTCACGTACTTTTCCGTACGATTATGGATTGGTACTTGTTATGTAAATTTACTCTACTTGTAAGTGGTAATCTTCCCTTTGTAATTTAATTTGACGTGAATTTTTTACAGTGTTATTAAGAACTTAGACTTCTACAGCAGAAGTAAAGAACCTTACAAAAGTCTGTGAAAATTTTAATGAAGAACATATATAATTTAGCTAGAGTTTAAATTATATTCCTTTTGAAATGTTTGATTAAATTTCCGTACAACGGCAATTTAAAGTTTTTGTCAGGAAACTTTGGAATACAATGGTAGAGAAAGAAGAATGTGTATTGCTTGCTTTGTACACTTCATAAGCCAGTACCACAGCCGAGTAAAATAGTGAATTTATGTTGCTTATAATCAATTCGTTAGCGTTCCTGTTCATTAATAGAGTCTAATTAGAAAAAAAACTAACTTATAAGTAAGCTGCTCACGGGTGGATTAAATATAGCCACTAAGCAATTACATTTCTGTAAGAGGATTGGTGCACCAACGTCTTATGTTTATCAACTTGTCACAACTAGTTTTTCACAGACAATAACAACATTTTTGACACGTTAAGTTGAGTTGAGAGATTTGGGCGGCTCTTAAAAACGAGGTTTTGAGTACGGATTAGGGTGAAATAATATGAGAATGGAACAGCGCCGGATTACAAATACGGGGGAAACGAGAGATCCCTGAGAAAACCCGCTGATAAGCGACATCGTCCGGCACGATTCCCACTTGCGAAAACCCGGGAGTAACCCTGCCGTGGATTGAGCCCATTTCGCCTTGGTGGGAGGCGTGCAGTCGAACCGCTCAGCCATCGTGGTCCCTTGCGACGTTAAGATCAATGTAATAGTATCTTACAAGTTTTCATACTGTTGGATATGACTCTCTTGTATATTCTCAAACTCTTGACGGAAGATAAATAATAATCCAAACTAATATTATTAATGCGAATGTGTGTTTGTTTGTGTGTGCTTCTTTCACGTCGCAACGGAGAAATGGATCCATGATTTTTTCAACAGAGATAGTTGGAGGGCTGAAGTGACATAGGCTACTTTTTATCTCGAGAAAATATCTCATTCTCTCAGTGAAATTCTTATTGGAAAATGAAAAAGTACACAGGCGGAATAACAATGCAACGTCGCAACCGAGCAACAGATCGACGTAATTTCTTGCACAGAAATAGTTGGAGGGCTGAAAGGTTATATTAGCTACATTTTATCGCCAGAAAATATTTCGAAAAGTTAACAAACGATAATAGTGAATCAAGTTGGAAAAACATTTGCCGCTATCACGATCTCTTGCAATACGCTGTCTAAACCATTAAAGATGGTACAATATCATGTAGTAAAGAATTGTGTAGAATAAAAATACCTAAAAAAAACTCCGCGGCAGCATGTATTTATCTATAAAAGATATAAGTTCTTATAAGTGTTTTTACCATTTAATTCACCGAGACGTTGAGTTTTTTAAATATGTATAGAGTATAGAAGATTAACACTAAGTAAAATTCAACTTCATTTTTTAAAAAACCTAAATAATAATTCTGTAGTCCACACGAGCGGAGCCGCAGGCAGGGCTACTAACTTATATAAAATCGTTCATCAGTAGTTAGGGAAAATTAAAGTCAGTGAATATCTAACAACACAAAAATGTGGAGGAGACTATTTTTTTGACCTTAACGTGGCAATAATTTTGATACATTCTTATAAGATGTTGCTGATATAACTAATGAGCCTGTTTTTTTCTACGTGTGACGGATAATTTTTAATGAAGTTCTTAAATGCTCAGATGGTACGTAGGTCTCGACGTTTTTTTAACAGAAATATCATTAGATATCAAATCAGAAATATATGCAACAATACTGATACAATTACAAATACACATGTGCCTTACCCAGTATTCGAACCCAGATAACCTCTTATAATTAGCTAGCATGCCATAAACTGCATTTCGGAGATAGGATTCGGAGCATCAACTTCGGAAGTAATGAGTCTAATATTAAGAATGAAAGGATTTAATAAACTGAAATATTTACAGGGTAGTCATTTAGAAAATAAGGGCCTGGGTCACTTTAAACACGTAAGTTTACATGGCCTACTGTAGTGATACTTGTGTGAAGAATTTGGTGAAAATTTGTTGATTGGTCCATGAGATACGTCATAAAAACTTCATTGTCATATTTTGTTCTGCATTACAAAATTGCCTTAAATCGAGTTTCTGCATACGTAACTTCTGGTAGATACTGTCAACATACTAAGTTTAATTGAATTTCGTTGAATTGTTTAATAAATATCACAAACGTAAGAAATTATTTATATAGCCCCCCTTTTGGAAATCAATGAAGAAAAATTCGAGGCTCATTATGACCCACCATGGCACAATGAAGACAAAAAGGTCTTATTGTCCTAACTCACTCCGGTGAACCGTTTGAGAGAAAACGCCACTCAAAATTTTAAGGCTACAGTGTAGCCTTGCGGAAGTAGGCAACACATCTGCCACCCTCGCTAAGTTACGTAGATGTACATCCACTTGCAATGTTTTAATGTAAATTAGGACGAGCGTGGTCAACAAGGAACGGAGTGCAGATAAGAGAATTGCATGACAAATGTGTACGTAGTGCGTATTTATTAATGGCAGCAATTACAAGAACTGTTTGAATTGCCCCCCCCCCCAAATCAACAACTTCAATACACTTATGACAACGGAAGATCAGGTTGGCTTCGACCCGTGCATAAATGTCTAGTATGGCGCGTACAGAATCAAATGTGGCTAACACACGTGCAACGGGACCTACCTCACTAGCCACAGGCGTATCTTAGACCAGTATCTTAGACCATAAAAATAAATCCAGTGGAGTTAGGTCTGGAGATCTGGCAGGCCAATGGATGGGCTCGCCTCTGCCAATGTAACGGCCCGGAAATGTAACGTCAACCCGGCGGCGTACGGCAAGAGGAAAATGCGGTGGTGCCCCATCACGCTGAAACCACATGGTGTGGCAAATGCCAATATGTATTTCTTCCAGCAACTCCGGCAATACCTCATGCAGAAACGTGAGGTAGAGGGCTGCACTGAGGCGGTCGAATAGCAAATAAGGTTCCAACAAGTGATTTTTAAAAACTCCGGCCCACATGTTGACACTGTAGTGCACTTGGTTGCCCATGGTGTGCGTGTGGTGGGGATTAACGTGTGCCCAGACGTGACTGTTCCTTCTGTTTAATAACCCATCCCTGGTGAAATGGACCTCATCTTTGAAGAGCACAGTCGATGTGAAACTTGGAGGCATGTTGTTTTCTTGGAGGAACCATTCGCAGAATCTAACATGTGACACGTAATCACATTCGCTGAGAACGCGGACCTTCCTTGCGTGGTAGGGGTGCATACGGTTCTCGTGAAGAACTCGCAGGATCGTTGAATGGCTAACACTCTCACCAAGCCCCACAGCCCGTGAGCTAACAGACGGTTCCTGCCGCACACTGCGAAGCACGTCCTCGTCAAATGCCACCGTTCGCCTTGCCGTGGTGCTCCAGCATTCGGCCTCGTCGCTATCGTTGAGCCTTAATCCTGCAATCTCTGATGGAGCCGTACAACTGTCGCACGGGAGGGTTGACGTCGCACTGGGTAGCGCAGCCGGAACATATCCATTGCTTGCCTTTCAATCGTGTAGGCTGCTACGTACACGAGGTGAATGCCAGCTATCTAGGCTCGCGTAAAACGTCCCATGCTTCCACAACCAGCTGCAGGCTCATACTGACATGTCAGCGGCCAAGGCCACCCCCTTGCAAGCACAGATAACATCCTCATCTGTTTCCTTATACAAGTGCGTGGCGCGGGTGGTTGATGTGTTGCTTTCCCCCGCAGGGTTTCACCGCACCTCCGAAATCTTGAGTTGTGTTCTCCCGAAAACTGTTTACCGGAGCCAGTTCGGACAAGAAGACTTTTTGTCTTAATTGTGCCATGGAAGTCATAATGTGTCTCGGCGTTTCCTTTACCGCCTAGTGTTCCAGAAATCCCTGCGAAAAGAGGATGACTACCACTACTTATGCAATGAAGGATAACGATTTGACCGAGCAAATTTACGCTTACGTTTACCGAATCGTGAAACGCCATTACTATTTTGGTAGCTCCATCTCAAGTATGTCCTTCAATATTTACATTAATGCATTTAAAAATTAGATTTTCTACACAGCGTACCTTCCTCAATATTCACCATATCATGATGTTGTCAATGTATACCACACCTTATTTTCCACAAGGAGTTACCTCTTGAGTTTGGCACATTAATCCTAATCCACGTTGTTAACTGTCAGCAACAAATTTAATTTGCAATTAATTACATGGTTTCGAGGATAAAGCATACTAAGCTAAAGCAACTATTTGGCCAACTTTTTTAATACATTTTTGAGCCACTTAAATATTTCTTTATATATAACTGGCCGCAGTACAACTCGTTTGCCAAATTTGGTAGGAATCGTTCAACTTTCATTCCCGAGGTATGACATAGAAACTTCATTCATTCACGTGGTCCTGTCTTACAAAATGGCGGACAAAAGTAGCTACACGTTGCCATATTTCTGCTTCTTTCGTCGAAAGTTGTCTAACTGTATGATATTTATATCAAATGAACCTTAAAATATTTGTATGGCTGTAACTTTGATAATAAGTATCTAATCCATTCCATTTGCATACATTGAGATGGTCTGATATACTATTACTTACTTGCCAAATTTCCTTAGAAATGATTGAGTAATTTTCAAGTTATAACATTAAAACTGTATTTTTCATGTGGTGGTATCTTCCAAAATGGCTGACTAGCAACAATATATATTTTTAAATTCAATGCATAGTGTATGCTCTGTCAGTGTACTAGCTTTGGTGTAAATTGTTTAAATGGTTCTAGAGATATGACAGATCACTAAAAAAATTTTAATGGCCGACATTTTGAAAGTAAACGGTTGGCGTGGTCGAAAACTATAAAAGTGAGTTATACTTTCTAAGTAATACATGCGTACCGAGACTGGTGAAATTCGGTTAACGCATTCAAAAGTTGAAAGAGGGGACACACCCACACACAATCGCACACATACTCACAGACACAAAGGTTGAAAATGACCTCTTAAGCCTTTCTTTCTTTCGGAAAGCAGTCTAAATATTGTTCTCATGATAAGCAGATGAATGTGAGATTTTGGTACACCATTCCCATTTAACGTTTCTTTTACCCGAGTCAAATAATATTTTAACTTTGTTTAAATATTTTCTATGATTATTTTACCGGTCTGATTATAATGGCATTATCTGTAACTAAAAGTTGGCGATTGAATGCAAGAAACGCGCGATAAGGTAAATATAATCCCCTTGTGCATATCAGTGTATCTGAGCACTTGTCGCGACGTCACGTGTCGGTTGAAGCACCGCCAATAAACCGAGACGTGTCCCTGGAAATGCCCTGCTAGGAGTTGGCGCGTAGTCCGGAAGAATACAGATGACAGCGATGCCGCAGCTACGTGCCCTTCAGTCTGCCCAGTGAGGTTGGCAGGCCTGGCGATATATGGCGGCACGTAGAAGCCGCTGCGGAGTTCTGCTGACGTCTCTGGAATCGTAGGCGCTTGTACAAGCTGTTCGCGGTAAACTGAGCACTTTGAGAGCCCTGCTAAGATCTACTTGTATGCACCAAATGTATTACTCCGCCATAGGTAAACTTAGCAATGTCGTGGGTTTAATCGCTTTATAAATGCGTCGGTCAAGTCAAACTGTGAAATAATTAAAGAAGGAAATATTTAAAAAATTTGCTAATTCTTCAACTTTTATAAAATATATGTAACACTATATTAAATGGAAACCAAATTATATTATCTCAATATTCACTAATAAATGTTTACCAAACACTTTCAATTCAACGAGAGAAATGAAACTACTTTCATTCCGTCCTTGCCGACATTGCTGGGCGCTTGTCAGTCAGCGTATCCATTTAAATATATGCATTCTTGGACAGTGACAATTTTCAATGGTTCATTTCAAAAGTTTTCAGTGTACCGTAAATAGTCTATAGCGTGCAAATGAAATACCTCGGCCACTTTCATTGCGACAAGTTGATCGGCGCGCGAGGCAGGGGGGTGGGGGCCACTCATAGTAGCTTAGATGCCGTCCACGTTTAAAACAATGTTCCGTGAATACGTGTTTAAAATCAGACTGACACGTGGGGTACCAGGACAGTAACGGCCATGTAACGTTTGCAGGGTCTCCCAAATGAGTCAGCACCTGACGCACAGTAGCAATACTCTGGCGAGATCCGTCTTTCAGCTGGAGGAGTACCTTGCCCTTTGGTTAGAAGTCAAGAGTTGTTGCCAAACTTAGTATTACATGCCCTCATTTATTTACTGTTTGTCCCTTTGTGTATAATGCCCACTTCGTTCACTTTCTGGAAAATGTTCATTTGTGAATTTGGACACTATCTTTCGTGTCTACCTCGTTTTATTATAAAAGGAATTTTACTCAATGAGAGTGTTTGTCTTTGTGGCAGTTTTTTTTTCGCGGCCGTCCAAAATGTTTAACACACTTGCGAATGGCATACTTCAAACAGTAAAGCATGGAAGAAAATACCGAGTGTTCGATAAGGTCATGTTTCGTGTCTCTTTGACTGAAGTGGACATTCTAAGGCAAAATGACGTCTCGAACTTCGTGCATTTTTTTCAAGGGTACGAAGCAGGGTAAGTGTTTTTAGCTGGTGAATTTGGACATAGTCTACGTGGCAGAGTGTTTGAAATCCTGTGTTATTGACGAAACTATTAAACGTGACCCCAGTATGTTTACGTACGAAAATACAACATACCCTATACGAGGAAGGAATGGTAATTTTAAGTTACGACGCATGCTGTAAATATTATTTTGAAGCCCTCCAATATAGTTAAAAACTACTTTCTCATACTGCCGTATCTTAAAACATACTAGCCTGACACGAGATAAACTACTTAAGTAGCCTGTATTTAAATTTTCTTCGCACTTTTCATTAACAAAATTATAGGGTCACAACTGAAAGTCGCATAGGTACACGCAGCACAACGAGAACACTTCGCGCCAGTTCAGAGCCCTGCACGTAGCGGCGATGGCGCTCTTGTAGCGCGTGCCAGTGTAACCCTTATAGCTCCCGCGCTTCTCGGCCGGATCTGGTGAACCTGAACCTTCCATCCTCCCCCCTCCTTCTTAAACCACCCGTTCTGGTGTGGGTTCTGAAGGCGCACCTGACAGCTTGGCTGGTGACTATGTGGGTCTCCGCCGGTTAAGCTAGCCACCACGCGGGCGTGCGATGTACACGGCGGCCCCGGGGCCGTCCGACCGGCAACATCTCACCTCCGGAAACACGAGGGCATCAGACCAGGGCCCCGAACACGGCCCACGCAGTTTTAAGATGGCGTTCAGGCAGCCTGCTGTATCAACGCTTGTCCACGCCATCATGGTATTCCAACACAAAAACAGGCAAACACTGAGGCCACCTGCCGAGAGTCATATTTACTCCCACCGTACTGTTAGAGACAGGGCATTTTTCCGTGATTATGTTTCAAAAATGCCCATAACTAATCTTGAATCAACAATAAGAGATATACCCATAGTAGAGAAGCGTGACTTTCAGTAATTTTAAGATATTTTCCGCTCTCATCTCCATTATTTTTAGCTGTTCGGTCGTCTATCGTCTGCAGCGGACTAAAGTTTAATTTTTGTTATGACATTTTACAAACCGAAAGGTTGAATAAATAGGGATCTTGGCGTCATTTTTGTGGACCAAACCTCATGGAAAAGATTAAGTGCTCTAATTCTGAACCAAGATTGCGGTTGTTGAACCATAACAGGTCTAGTTACCACGTCATATTATTCCCATGTATTTCCTATTGCGGTCACCCAGAATAANGTTGTTGAACCATAACAGGTCTAGTTACCACGTCATATTATTCCCATGTATTTCCTATTGCGGTCACCCAGAATAATGCAGCAGCAAGAGCTATTCGGAGTATCTTTTATGGAATTTTTCGATCTGCTGGTACTTGGATTGTACAAACCTATTTCAGTGAATGTAAATCCACTTATATGTATTACGATTCGTCATCCTTTTGTTGAAAACTTTCAGTAAAGTGAACTTAAGTGCATTGCTTTCACCTTGATACAAAGTGAGCTGGATAGTAACCGGAAGTAACATAGATATGTGAGAAGTGTAAGAGTTGTTAGTTTTGCCATACTAGTCTGATCAAAAAAAATTTTATTTGTAACAGAAACACAGTTTCCTTTGCTGTTGAAGTCACTGGTTGTTAAAATATTGTTTTTGTTTCTTTCNTTGTTGAACCATAACAGGTCTAGTTACCACGTCATATTATTCCCATGTATTTCCTATTGCGGTCACCCAGAATAACGCAGCAGCAAGAGCTATTTTCGGAGTATCTTTTATGGAATTTTTCGATCTGCTGGTACTTGGATTGTACAAACCTATTTCAGTGAATGTAAATCCACTTATATGTATTACGATTCGTCATCCTTTTGTTGAAAATTNTGAATGTAAATCCACTTATATGTATTACGATTCGTCATCCTTTTGTTGAAAACTTTCAGTAAAGTGAACTTAAGTGCATTGCTTTCACCTTGATACAAAGTGAGCTGGATAGTAACCGGAAGTAACATAGATATGTGAGAAGTGTAAGAGTTGTTGGTTTTGCCATACTAGTCTGATCAAAAAAAATTTTATTTGTAACAGAAACACAGTTTCCTTTGCTGTTGAAGTCACTGGTTGTTAAAATATTGTTTTTGTTTCTTTCGATTTCAAAATCATTATTAAAAAAAATTGAAAACCCGCAAATAATATGAAAATAAAGAAAACGAAACAACAATTATTCTAAACATTACATGTGATTACCTTTACAAACAGTGTAGCTGCCGACTTTAAAGTATATAATAATATTTATTAGTGCCCACACAATACAGAATTCTACAATTTCTTTGTTAATAGATTAAATTTAAATTATCCCGTTCATCTACCATATTGAAGGCAAAAAAGGTGCAGTAAAACACATTTTACTGTAAAACACCAGTTACAAGTTTTGAATTTAAAAAACCAATTTTAGGGAGGATTAAATGATAGCTTGGGAGACTGCATACACGTGTAAACGAAATTTTACTAGTACAGAAAATCACTACATATCTTTTTTTGAGAAGGATTATATATTTAATGCTTATAATACTTAAAATACTTACCCGAGTTTGTGCAGCTAGTAGGTATTCGATGATTACTTTTTGTTGCGTGTGTCAATTAAATGTATGATAAAGTGTTACCGTAGTGTAATCTACTATCAAACACAATAATTTTAAAGCTTTATACCATGAAAAAATGTGAACAGAATACTGTGATAATAAGATTTTTTTCCGGGACCGGGAATCTCTATAACGTTTAGAATTGCGCTCTGGTGAATATGTATTGTTCTCTGCTGAAAGAAAGTTTGCATGTGCTTCATGAAATTTTAAAAATGTTCACCTGAAATAACGCATGATAAAAATTCTCTGCTTTTGAAATGTGCACATAATACGTCGGAAATGTAGGGGAAATACTGCATAAAACGGGAGAGAGCAAAGTATTGATGTATCGAGTGTACGCTGGCCGTTATGGTAATTATGCATCGAGAGTCTAGCGGCGTAACAATGTACAGTTTACTGGAAAACGAGTCGTGCGGTATCGCATGAAATGAGTTGTATCACGTGACGCGGAAGCGGGAGAGGGAGAGTGGAGTATCAGATAAACAATGGGGCCGGATTATGTGTGCGTGCGTGCGTGAGCGTCATTACCGCGTGCGCATACACTGCTAACAGAAGACTACGGAAAAAACGTTTTGTACCAAGGGAAAAATCATTTCGCGCTTTCAGCTTGGCAAATGGGATCAGTCGTATTCACTCAACTGTTTTTCACTGTGGTCAAGGTTATATATTAATTCAATACTCAAGTTAGTAAAATTAAAGCAAATTTATATTTTCATTAGAATAATTGAATACTCTGTGGTGAAAACACTTCGTAATAAAACATCAAGTGTTTCAGTGGCTATGATACAGATGATATCTAAAATACACTAAGATCTGATTAAGGGTACTCGTGTGATTAATATTAGTTAATTGTCCTTAAATTCTTCGATGGAAAGAGTAGGCCTAAACATAACTTTCCGGTCAGTAAATATACGGTAATAAACGAAATGTGAAATAAACAGATTTTTTCATTTTCTCATAAAATGTAGTGCATTGTGTCACAAAAACTTGAAATTTTTCACAATCAGTTTAAAATAAACTAATCGCTCCAATACTAGAGTAAATAAATTCAAATAAAATACAGTCATTACAAACAGCGTCAGAGTACATTTCTAATTATGTCAGTTTTTATTTTTGAAGATCGTTAATGCAGTTTGTTGATTATCTAATTAACACAAAACTTCTGAACATTTACAAAATCAACTGTGCAACACTATATAAATTAAAAAATTAGGTAATATTTTACTGCCTAAACTTTAAAATTATTTTATCAAAAATTATTAATACATGATGGATTTACAAATGCAAATTAGTTTACTAAACGCTGTATTAATAAATATACAATTACCTTGTGTGTGTGTGACAAGATAAAAATAATTAAAAATTAATCCACAATATTTTTAATTTTCTGTTTCTACCAAACATGGTTTATTATTCACACAATGCAAGGAACGTAATTTACATGCATACACATAGAGCTTTTTAAATTTTTGTTATCTCAAAGTAGCAGTCTCACTTGTACTGAGTTCTACAGATAACTAAACCCATAAAAGTTTGTATATTAAATAATTTAAAAAAGAAATGTCATACATCTAAAACACAACCTATTTTTTTTAAAAAATATTTCTTTGAATTAAATTATATCTTATTTATAACTTTTTAGTATGAAACACAAACTCTAACACATTAAACTTGAAATTGAAATACGCAATACGTATTTCAAAAAAGAAAGATCCTTAAAAACACATGACCTCATAATCAGTACTAGTATTCCACACGTGGCTCCTCCCGCATGTACTACAGGGCAAATATATAAATCTTTTTATCGAAGGACCTCTTTGTACACTATAACAGTTGTTTCTTCGATCAGGTGTTAGAAATACAAATTTAGAATTATCGCCAAATAAGCAGTTAAGTAGGTAGCATTTCGAAGCAAAAATAACCCCGATATTCATAAAAACACAAATTTAATTCTTTCGAATTTATGTTTGAAATAAAAATTCCTTTCATTGGTTTTCAAGTGACTGTATATATATATATATATTGATACCTCCCCAGTGCTATGGCGTATAAGTAGGTATTGATTCTGCTCTCTGCGTAAGGCGCCAGCAATTGATGCTAGCCCTCAGTGTTAGGGCGTAGGAATATGTTGACGCTACTATCCCTAGGTCCAATTTACCAAATAAATTCACCTTCTTTGCAAGTTAACATATGTCAGTTTTATTTCCGCTTAACAGGTTAACTTCTACATGAACACCAGAGACAACTCTCCCCCTCCCCCCCTAGCTTCGTAGGCTATGTAGGGCTTGACGCGGCGATTTGTGTCGTGGGGAGCAAGGTTCGTCACACTTCCTGTATGTCTCTACTTAGCTGTCTCGAGGCGATGGTCCATCTCCCAGCCGGCGACCTCGGGACCGCTCCGTCACTCGGTGGACGGGCTGCGACGCCTGGGCTGCGACAGGTCCTCGCCGACCGGTGTTGACGTCTCGATGCCTTCCCTCGAACGCGTTCCTCCCGGCGCCACTCCGCACTCCGCGCTTCACATCGGCCGACTGCCCCGTTCCTTCCTCTTCCTCGTGTTTTTGTAAGCTCGTTCGCCATATTAAACTCGCATCATCTCTGCACGTGGCCGGGCTGACCGCCGCGTCCTCTGGGTCGTAAAAACGTGTTCGGCGCTCCGGCTACCCGCACGTGGGCCCAGCGTCGTCCCTCGATTCTGGCATTGAAGTTTACTGCTCCGCTCTGCACGTGCTGGAACACTTGGTGGCCCCCTTGGTCGGCACAGTGCTTCTTCTGCCTCCGGATATCGCGTCACTATTATTCTCGCACTCTCGCCAAAAGCTCTCATCATTTGTTGCGGTAGCCGGCTCGGGAGAGACGCAGCTGCTGGTGTGAGCTTTGCATCCCCTTGTATCTGCGAGACGCAGCTGCGGATTCCTGGCGTCATTCTTCTAGCACGCTCGCCAAACCCTTAATATTTTTTGCGGTAGCCAGCCTGCGAGTTTCGACAGTGTGTCTTCTGACGAAAAAATATCTTTCGGGACGCGGGACGTGTCAATATATATATATAAAGTATCCTTCTCAAAGAAATATAACGATATCTCATGGGTTCCAAAAATCTTACAGATCCTTATAGCCTATCAGATTTAAGCATATTAATGTGCATATATATGAGACAAAATATACCCCGATATTTCCGCGTTTTCAAGAAATACTGACAAATCCATTAAAAAAGTAAGAAAAAACAGTTTACCACTTTACACCCTTTGATGGGTTAGTTCCGAAAACTAATAAGATAATTTTTAATCATTTGTATAGTTCTAGATAGTTTCCTCAAGCAAAGGTTTCGTTTTACCTCATCGAATCTAAGATATGATGAGGATTCCGCGTAGATCTATTTTACCTATTTACACTTCCTTTAATAGTGAGGATTAGAATAAAAAATATTTTCCAAGTGGATATATTATGTCAAATTAATGTCCATCCCAAAAATTACAATTTTATGTATCTAGCGATTTTGGCTATACGTCGCTAAATCAGATTGTCAGTCAGTGAACGACACTTACTTTGATATATACTAAAATTATTTCAAAATTTGATCATCAAAACTTTAAAACTGGAGTTTAGTTCTCACAGCCGTGCTCTATGCCAAAACACCTTACTTCTGGTATAATGTGCTCACACTTACACAGCGAGTATCTCGCTGATAAAGTCAGAACTGTGTTGATATAATGGGGAACTTATTCAAGTTTTTCGCTTCTTTGGTTTTCTGTCTTATAAGGCCAATCATATCTTCCAATGAATCTTCGAGAAAATTGTTTCGCTATTTGGAGAAGTAGCTTCCAAATATTTTTTTCAGCATGTAGGTACACAACGTGAAAACTTCTAAAAGACTCTCCTCTCATTAACACTGCATTCAAATCTAGTTCAGTATCTTGTATACCAGAAATAATCTGGTTCAGATTAGTTTTTCTGAGAATGCACACCAAAAGAAATGTTTCTGTTTATATTCTTAACTAATGCAGTGATAAAAAAGAACAATTTTATAGATCTATGCAACGAATTTATAATTTTCAACGTGTTTATTTTGTTTGGTGAATCATGGGTAAATGCTGAAAACCATTAATATATTTCGGAGACCAAAATTATATGCTTGAAACCTTTAAATAGGCGTGTATTCCTTACACATACACACGCACACACACATTTATATAAATATATCAACTTATATTGTGATTCATAAAATTCTACTAATTTTTAAAAGATAAAACCTTTCTTTGTTTGGAGTATTACCTACCACCGGTGGTTCTTTTAGACCAAGAAAAAGCACGAAGTTGCCTTGGGCGATAAATTTCTAAGGTGCAGTGTTTTCTGCAAAACTCCAAAATGGGGAAGTGAAATTGAAATCAGAAGGTAATTATTCAGCAAATTCGTAATTCAGTATATTTTTAAAATAATAATAACACTGAAATATTGCATCGCCTTAGCTTACCACCATTTGCAATATATTCACACATTACATTCATTCCCTTCATTCCGCTAAGAGGGCAATATTGTTAATTACAGGCTACTCAACAATCACAGATTTCTTTCAACTACTGCGATTAACGACTGAATCTTTAAATTACCACATATAAAGCCAGCCGTTAATCTTTCGTCGCTTGATGTGCAAGTGGTTGAATCAGTATGCATGAATAGCAGAAGTAGCTTAGTTTCACTCTCGCTCATTCATCTAAGAAAGAGAAGGGTAAAATATTTTCCCTGCATATAAATACCAAATAGCCAAAGTCACCTTCAAAAACCATATTGAAATTTTACAGTTATAAACTATGTTGGAAAAATTTATAGTTTGCTAGTACACGATACACTAGAAATATTAGCCTTGAATTTTTTAAAATTCTGTTATGTTTTATAAAAACGTATTTATTAGCTATGGCAACACAATAACAGAAGCTACATATGAATAGATCTTACTGATTTAATGATTACAAAATTAACTCATTAAGAAAGATGACTAGCAGAAGTTAGATTTATTTTTACAGTATTTCACCTTAACAAATTTTTCATTCAACATACTCACTTCCCTTATCTTTAAACTGCTTAATTAATATGTTTGCTTCGTTGCACAAAATACTGCAGGCCATCATATGTCAGTTCCCACAGTTGCATTGTCATTTCTTTCTTTAGCTTATCCGCAGTTTGAAAATAGTTTCCTTTCAATGCAGATTCTACCATAGGAAAGAGGGTAAAATTCATACAGTGATAAGTCTGTTAAGCAAGGTAGATGATACAGCATTGAAATATTTGCTTATCGGACAGAAACCACTTAACGAATGGAACAGTGAGGGCTGGAACATTCTCCTGGGAGGGAATCGATGTATCTTTCTTCGATAAATAAAGTCCCTTCAAGCATACTCGTCCTCTTAGCTTGTACAGAATGTCAAGGTAACACTGCTGAACTGATTAAACCCATCAATCATCACACCGTTGATACCACAGAAGACTTTCAGCGCTGCCTTCACTCTCATTTTACTTTTTTTAGTTCAACTACGTGGAAGTTCTCCAGTGCACCATTGGTGTCTTGATTTCTGGATCGTAATGGAAAATCCTTCTCTCGTATGTGATATTTCCCAGTGAGTGGGACTGCGGATTGGCATGGTCATCGTATCGTCTTCTAACATCAATTTCAGCTGGGTTACCTACTTTCGTAAATGGCAAAAGTGGTGGACATTATAACCCGCGCTTTGTTGGAGTGGTGTAAGGGGAGAGGGGAGATTTCTCGAGGTACTTCCGTTTCCTCCAACCTTACATTCCGGCCCCTCATCATCTTTATTTGATCACAACTGTTTCAAACACCTGACCGACGATCTTATCAGTTTCAAAAGAATTGTGAGCTCAATCTTCAGCTCGATTTTAACATTAGATATTATTCCGGTCATGCAACAGTTTTATTATCTTCCAATCCTGCTGTAGTTTACGGGCTTACTAATTTTATTTCTTTGAAACTTGGATATTTCTGCTTTCTTCACGGTGCATCATGGGTTTGGAAATAGGAAGTGCCCCAGATAAAAAAAACCTACCCTTAGTAAGCTTCTTGTTGGATGTTCGACTAGCTATTACTGCTCCTTGAGTCACTGCTATCTTCCGAATTGGCGTCTTGCCGTTTTGTTGTACTGGTGTCTTGCTGGGCTGATGTGATGGTGACATAGGGCGATGTTGTGTTGGT
>NQII01012864.1:0-23124 GCA_002778355.1 Clitarchus hookeri
AATTGCCCTAGTTTGTGTAAATTTAACGACATTTGGGGGGGGGGGAATAATAATTTAGCATTTTAGAAAGCTTAATTACTGAAACAAAAGTAGAGAGTCAAACAACTAATATGGAGAAAAGGTTTTATTTATTATTCGAAAAACATAAAGCAATGCAGAAAAAAAGAAAAAAAATTGTGAGGTCTTAGAAAAAATTGAAACAAACACTCAGGTTATACAGAAAGAAAAAATTCAAACAGGCAGTAAGGTAGTACAGAAAGAAAAACAAACTGTTAAGTGACACAAACTAATTATTTTGATAATTTGGAAAAAAACTTTGAAAATTACGAACAAAATCACAGGGAATGGAAGGAAAAATTAAATTACATAAAAATTGAACAACAGAAGGTGGTTAAAAAAATGAATTAGACAGGGAGTGGAAATGTAAAGGTGTTGAAATAAGTAAACACCATTATGTGTCATTAGAACATAAGGTTATGTTATATACAAATGAGAATCTGGGATTTTAAAGGGGTGTGGAGAAAATTTTTGTTAATAATAAGGGACCAAAACAATGCAATCACAAGGGTAAAGTATGGTTGAAAACAATGACGTCGAGGGAGAGGGTCAGATCAACAACAGAAACATACTTACACAACCAGTGGAAATTGTAAGAAAAATGTATTGTTAGAAATTTAGAAATACACACGAGATGAAAATGGTAGGTGNACACAACCAGTGGAAATTGTAAGAAAAATGTATTGTTAGAAATTTAGAAATACACACGAGATGAAAATGGTAGGTGTGAAAAGAAAAAAAAAGTTGAAATCAATGCTTGAAGGGGGGGTTGGTAAGAGGAAAAAAACAGATTCAAAATTTAAATAAGATTCAAAAACCTAGGTGGAAAAATTTTGGTGAGGAATGTCAAGGTAGAAAAAAGTTGAGAAAAAGAAAAAGGAAAAAGGGTTACTTGAGGTCTGGGTTCGAGAATGGTGGGGGCCAGCACANAGAAAAAAGTTGAGAAAAAGAAAAAGGAAAAAGGGTTACTTGAGGTCTGGGTTCGAGAATGGTGGGGGCCAGCACAAGCAATGTTACCTGTTCAAAGTCCTGGTGGGAAACACTCACCAGAGACATANTTCGAGAATGGTGGGGGCCAGCACAAGCAATGTTACCTGTTCAAAGTCCTGGTGGGAAACACTCACCAGAGACATCTTGTTGATTTCTTATCGGCAGCTCTGCTATTGTGGGTCGTGGCCGAGTCAACTAGGTGGCTAGGCTGTTCTCCCGATCCTCTACATCTCAATTGCGGTTCAAAAGGCTGCTATCCGTGCGCAGTCGCGGTCGGCCGGTTCCATCATGGGTGCCCATTTTGAGATGGACAGTTATGCTGGTATGATAGCTAAATGTGGAGTTGTAAGGCCACTCCATATACCAATTAAACACTGATTAAAGTACATTGTACACTGAAAGCGCTTAAACCCTGATAATGGTTGGTTGATGGGTCCAGTACCCGAAAGAGGCAAGGCCTACAATCAAAACGCTTGGCCTGGAATTGAGGTAATTTATTGATGCTCTGACAATACAAAACAGTTGATGATGCTCACATCATTAAGTTGACCAGATACAGTAAACCTGTCGGAGGCTAACACGGGAAAATGAGCATGTGCTCTCCAGATTTACATGACGATGTTACACTCCTGGAGCTTTAGGTCTACGGGAGGTGGAGAGACGCTTCTCCCGAGCGATGATGTTGTGTTAAATAATAATTTTCTGGTTGAAGAAAGTGAAAATTATTGTTCTTGGTGGTAGACAATGCAGAGTTGATGAAGTGCACTGTAGATACGAACTGCGCGGCCTGCTCTGATGAATGGCTGCTTCAGACTCAATGGCTGCCTATGTCTTTCCGGGCACTTGCTGGGAAGATGCTGGCAGTCGGAAGCGCGTGAGCGTAGAAGAAAATGCAAAATAGGGTTAGGCACTTAATTGTTTACATTGCGTAAGTGGGAAAATTCCCCTACCTAATTGATGACTGAACATTGTCCCTAACGAAAACTTATGTGTTCTATAAACTACACAACATGCTGGATTATTGATGGACAACACACTTTCACGTTGCTAAGTTTACGTGCATGTAGTGCTGACATATCTATCTGAGTCCGTAAGTCTGTTGGCTGCTGCAGAATAAACATATATACTTTTACACTTACTATACATACGAGAAAAACTCATAAACTGAAATGCCCCTGGTCAGGTGATGCCTGTGGGGGCTAAACTTAGGTTGTCANATACATACGAGAAAAACTCATAAACTGAAATGCCCCTGGTCAGGTGATGCCTGTGGGGGCTAAACTTAGGTTGTCGCAGGTGAAGGCAGTACCCAAGTAGGAAGTTGTTGGCACTTCACTTTGATGTAATTTTAAATTACTTTTAAAAACACAGTTCACTTGTGGTGTACACTTTGGGTAAACTGAGAATGATTAGTCTCTGCTTTTGGAGGCCACTAACACTCTCAAACACTTTGTGTTGCTCAATTAAATTGGTTGTTCGTATGTGTCCTGATTAGGGGCGCTACTAAGACTGGCGGCCTTCACGTATGCTATGCCCTGGCAGCCACCGCTGAGTGTGAGCACATGTGCAAGTCGGTTGGAATCCGAACCACGGGCTGTTATGGTGTCACTAATATGGTCGGATCAAAGTGGGACCATCAGCTGAATAACTCAGTGCTGGGCGAAGCGGGTGCCTTCCCAAACACTGTCGAGATACTGTTGCTGACATCTTCGCCCGGTATTCATTTCGTCGGCACGGTGCTCGGAAGGGCTGCTGTTGTACTGTTGTACAGCGAACAGTCGCGGAGACACGTGAATTTGGGCTCACGTCAAAGGGGTAAAGTTAAGAAATTAGTGAAAGCAAAAAAGATGAAGTGCGGGATGAGGAAGGTCGCGAGGGAAAAATGACAAGACTACACAAAAGAAGGGTAGGAAGTAACAGAAAAAGAAAGCAAANGATGAGGAAGGTCGCGAGGGAAAAATGACAAGACTACACAAAAGAAGGGTAGGAAGTAACAGAAAAAGAAAGCAAATTAATGAAAAAACACTTCCAAGACAAAAATTAAGATAGGAAAAATTGTCTATGAATTTTTTAGAAATAGTAATTTTAATTTGGAAAAAATTGGTTAAATAACAATGCATTGAAGACAATGGATTTATTTAAGAAACATTTTTGTAAAATAATAATATAAAAAGTTACATTTTTGAAGGAAAAATGTTTTTATACATACAATAAATGTCTTAATTGATAAGTAAACAGACAGAAATATAGTGAAGAAAAAATAAAAAAGCAAAGAGTATAGATTTTTAGAGATGGTACAGAATTTCAAATAAAATGACCTTAGAGAAATGATTCAAGGATAATTTATAGTAAACCGGAAACAAAATGTAAGGGAAAATGTATCATTAATATGATAGTATTTNAAATGATTCAAGGATAATTTATAGTAAACCGGAAACAAAATGTAAGGGAAAATGTATCATTAATATGATAGTATTTTTTTTTAATGTTATTATGAAGATGGGCAATATCAAAAATGACAAAATGACATGACACATAAATTGGATATGTAACCAGTAATCTTACTAAAAGTTTTTTTTTTAAGATACATATAATTGAGGATGAAATTAATAAGGTATTTAATTGTACATAAATATATAAATGTAATAATTCAAGAAAAAAAGCTATAGTACTTATGAAGTTTTGTAATAAAATAAATATAAAAAGAATTTTGGGATAAGCACTGAAAGTAACTAAATAACTGTATAACAACAGATATAAAATATTTGTGAGATTTTGATTGTATTAATGTACATAAATGTTTTATAGATTAAGTAAATAAGAACACAGTGGAGTATAAAAGGAGACATATAAAGATTATGTAAAATTAATCCATTAAGCAATGATAATTTTTCATCTATAAAAATTGAGAAGAAAGACNAGACATATAAAGATTATGTAAAATTAATCCATTAAGCAATGATAATTTTTCATCTATAAAAATTGAGAAGAAAGACTTTAACAACTGGAAACGTCCTCTGTAAAAGATTGTAAGTTACTGTTTAATTTTATATAAATAGACTTTTGTAACATTGAGACATAGAAATATGATGGTGCATGTACTTAAATTTAAATGTAAAAAGCATGTTGCAGCAATGCTAGTCAATTAATTTTTAATTTTTATTTCGGTTTGTAACAAATTTGTAAAAATTATTCCAAACCGAGGGGAGTTATGTAAAATTGCAGTTTTTAGGGGTAACATTTACTGTGGATCACAGATGTAAAAATATACATGATGATAATAAATGAATACCCCAAATTTGAAGGTATATAATATCAATACCAAAACACCCACAAGTTTCATTGACCACTCAAATTAACTGTGGTACCATGAAGTTTGTTTNTATATAATATCAATACCAAAACACCCACAAGTTTCATTGACCACTCAAATTAACTGTGGTACCATGAAGTTTGTTCACCATACATTCATAAATGTTCCAATGTAACCACCATGAGCGGCCCGAACGAACTCTACGCTATAATAAAACTCGTTCCACTCTCTTGTTAGCATGGCCTCTATTACAGTTTGTATAGTGTTCGTAACTCTCGGCTTGAGGTGGTGCGGGGGTAGCGAGCTCGCATTCGACCCGTCAATGTGAAGGGGACTGTCTGATGTTTCCATTACGTGCCAAGAGATGACACTGGAAGCGTCTGTCGTCGCAATATGAGCGTGTGTTGTGTGTGTCCACATCACGATGGCCATGGAACAACAGAAGGCATTCTGTGTTATTCAGTTAACTAAATGTGAATCGGTTAAGACTGTTCAAATTGAATTCCATCACAAATACGGACGTCGTCCTTCCGATGGGTGGAGTATAGTACATTGGTTTCATCAGTTCCATGACATGGGTGCCTTTGCAAAGGCAAAAGTTCCAAGCGACCGCGTGTGTCCGAAAAGAATGTTTAGCGGATTAAACAAGCATTCGTTCGCAGTCCGAGAAAATCAACTCAACAAGCTAGCCCATAAAGGCGAATCACTCAATCGTCGGTATGGACAGTGTTTCGAAAGCGATTGCTGTACAAACCATACAGGTTACAGCTTGTACAGGAACTTACCGAAAGGGATAAAGAACTGAGACGTGATTTCTGCGCGTTCTTTCTTGCCCAGAACGAGGTAGACAATGCCTTCATGTCTAAGCTAGTTTTTTAGCGATGAAACGATTTTCCTACAAATGGTAAGGTGAACCGGCACAACATGCAGATATGGGGTCAGGAGTCTCCACATGAAACCCCCGAACACGAGCGCGCTTCCTCCAAAGTGAACGTGTTTTGTGCTGTTCCAAAGACAATGTTTTCGGCCCTTTCTTTTTTCACGAGTCCACTGTTACTGGAATCCCTTATTTGGACATGCTTATAGAGTGGATGTTCCTCAGTTAGAAGAGGCAGTGGGGGACTTTATTTTCCAGCAGGACGGTGCACGACCCCATTGGCACCTAGCTGTTCGCGGATACCTGCACAGAGGTTGCTGCAACGATGGATTGGTCGAGGAGCAGCTGGTGACCAGGCTCTTCATCACTGGCCGCCAAGAAGCCCGGATCTTACCCCATTCGAATTATTTCTGTGGGGGTACATAAAGGATCAAATGTTTCGGCAAACCTTTGCCGGCTAACATTGACGACCTCAAAACAAGGATTATGGACGCCATACAAATGGTAACACCAGACATGCTGACAAGAGTGTGGAACGAGTTTGATTATCGCATAGATGTTGTTCGGGCTGCTCGTGGTAATCACATTGAACATTTATGAATGTATGGTAAACAAACTTCATGGTTCCACAGTTCCATTTGATTGGTCAATCAAGGTTGTAGGTTGTTTGGTTTTGATATTATAGACCTTCAAAGTTGGGGTATTCTTTAATACTCATCCTATATATGATTACATAGTATTTACTTATGTTAGCAATTAATTTAATATAACTTCTGAATTCAGTATTTAAAAACTGAGTTAAATAAAATTCATTATAATCTTTGGATATTTTCGTCATTTATTGACTTAAAAATCATATGTAAGTATCTTTCATTTGTTATTACAAAAGAATCATTATTCAATGTTGTAGTTGTTATTATTCATTTATGCCGTAGAGGGTAGTACACATTCAATGTTTATTAACAAATGCAAGAAAGGAAAATATCCTAGTCGTCTATCATCTTTCCATTGCTGATTTGCGGAGCTATGTGGCGTAATCAGATAACAGCAAACCAAAGGACAGGTGAAAACATAAAAAAAAATAGAATAATTTTCTCTTACAAAATAGTTACCACCGCCTCCCAGGGTGGATGTGTGTACGATATAAAGAAGTTTTAATGATAAAATAAGAAATAAAAGAGAGTTTAATATTTAATACAATTGCTACAAGACGTTTTATAACTTTAAATAATTAGAATGGAAAATAAATTACATTGATTTATTGTATTTGAGAAGGAAGACTAATTTGTCAAATGTTGTCAGAGAAGAAGAATGGGTAAAATAAAACATTTGAGAAGATTTAAATGGCAACTTTGTAATTTAACTGAAATGTGACAACCGACAACCTGGTGAAATTTGTTTGAANATAATTTAAACTGAAATGTGACAACTGACAATCTGGTGAAATTTGTTTGAAATGTTACAAAGTCTGAAGAATATAATGCTGGTTAAATTGCATGGGATATCAGATAACTTGAATAAGAATTCGCCACAATGTTGGGTGACAATTTAATGCATGTTATTTGGATAGTGTTGGGTTAATGGAGGTTTTGAGGGGCAGTGAAAAACATTGTTAGGTGGGCTTGGAGTTGTATACCCGACTAGATGTAAGACTCTATCGGCAGGCGGTGTCAGTTGCTACAGCTGCTGATGTTTATCTTAGGGTATGGTGAGCCATTTGCCAGGACGTGCGCAGTCCCTCGGTGAAATAGTAGAATGAGCCTCTCTGGACAGAAAAACCAGGCATTCCTTGAGCCTGTTACCTACATTGTAATCAAGTGGGCCTATTCAGGCTGACCCACACACATTTTACTTATAAAATCTTGTTTATGAGAATGCTGGTTATTTTGGAAAATTATGTGCAATTACTGTGAAAGCGGTTTGTAGGGGAACCGGAACTCGAAACGCCTGAAGGCAGTATTTGAAATGAAAAACACGAAGTCTGAAAACTTGCACGTAATTGCTCTTGCACAAAACTTTACACTGATTTTGGCATGTGGCCTGCCAGATAGGCAAAACTTCGACAATACACAGGTGTACACAACAATGAATTACAGTTGTGTTAAGCATTCCCGGCGGATGCTTTTCCCGGGGAAGAAGAGGTGACGTCCCTGGGTGCAGAAAATACCAGGTTCCAGTAAGTAACATCAGACTATTGCAGCTAAAGATTATTGGCGTGAAAACATCCGGAGCACGACGTGTAACATGCCGACCCTTTGAGACACTCGATGGCGACTGAATCTAGCGAGCTCGCGAACCGCGGACCATGGCAGCACGCAGCTGACCATGCACTACTATATGTTGAACTAAAGCACTTGCACAACTCAATAGACATGAACCCTTGCTTAAAACATGAATAAATAAATACATGATATTACACTGCACACGAAAAAATACAATTTAAATGTGGATGGCATGAATTATGGTAAAACAACTGTGGTGAAAAAAATGTGAATTTTCAAATAAACATAATTAAAACACTGAAATGAATATAGGGGTGCCTTTGAGCATCCACGCGCGTGGTGAATCGTTCTTTTGCTTTTGATTATTTGATCTTTATTTGCCCTATAGTTAATGTGAGCCGAGTCCATTATATAATACAATCGCACTATTCTAGTATGTTTTGGGAGGGGGGATGGATGAAAATGTGTGGCACTACTCTGCACTTTCCTGCTCTTGCACTTCACTTGGCATGGCACTGCACTGTGCACTGAGGACACATTTCTGCCGGCTGATGCGGTGAACGTGCGATGTGGGAAACTGTCTGGAAGTCAGGATGCTGTCCTGCATCAAATATGTTGTGTTTCCCCAAGGTTATGTTGTAGGATATGCGAGCCCCAATAATTTTGAGGAAAAGGAGAAGAATTATATTTTTAATATTAGTCAAATATTAAGCGATGGTGCTGCATCTGCATCAAATAACTTCTTTGATGCAAATAACTTGATAAAATAGATTAAGATTTCGGGATATTGTACGGAAACTGATATCACTAATGGTTAAGATTTATGAGAATATAAAATGTTAATTTACTTTGATTTTGTTCTCATTTAAGAATAGATAGATGATTCATGTGGACACTTGAAGTTAAACATTTAAACTAAGCATACAAGGATATTTTAGCTACAACTGAAAGGGAAAATAAAGATGTATTCCTTAAGAAAGAGACGTGGACCACTGCTGTATGGACTGGTATGGCTTCTGTCATCACTTAATCGGCTCACAGTCGCTGCATCAGTGTGGCCCACAGAACACGCATGTCGTGTGTACCGATGCTTGTCCGCATCGTTCACTTGGGAATGGGCCATGACCCGATACCAAGTGATCCAACCTAGTGCCTGTGGTAACCCCCGAGAGATCTGTGTAATAATTATAGGAACCAAGTGTTAGAATTTATAGTAAATAGCATTTGAATTTATCGCCCAAGGGCAAATAATCTTGAAATTTGCGAAGTAATAGTAGAATAAATGCATGCCACATGCATATTTAATGAGGTGTTGAATAGCAAGATGAGGATATTTGAAGTGTTCTATTTAATATTCCTAGTGCAGTTGTGTTTCTAATAAAGCAAATAAGTGATGTAGAAAGTAATAAGTATTTATTTCAATCTGACTGTTCCGGTCGTTGAGTACCCCAAAACCTAACATACCTAAGTCTCCCATGTGTACGCAATTCGTATGTATTATGTGTTGGCATGTAGCACACCGCACGGAGTCTTTACCAACCCCTACATATGTGGATTGCGCGCAGCAGTAGGCGACCGCTGTGGAAGCTAGTGGAAGCAGGAAGAAAGCATTCTATTCGGTCGATGGGCAACTGCATATACCTGTGCATATGTTATACTTGTCGAAGGGATGAAGGGTTCGGAGTTTTCCGCACTGATCACACTTCCGACAGGTGTGTAGTACAGTTTGATTGAACTCAATTTCTCAACAGTCTTTTGTATTTCACACAATGCATGTGCACATGAAACATGTTGTCGACACGACATGGTGCCCTGCTACTTAGTTGTAATCGCGGACCATCTTCCCGGGAGGCAGCGGCCTTTACTGTTCGCAGGCACCTCGCACACGTGGAACGAATCGCCCGGTCGGCTGTGTCATCAGAATCTATTGTCCCATGCAGGCCTGACCTACGTCACAAAATGGTGGCACAGACTGCATTCTTCCTGGCAGCACAAGTGGAGAATTATAATTCCGACTGTCATTTCTTCTCTGGATTTTCACACATGTGTATTTTACGTTTTATTTTTGCCACATCTAGTTGGGCAAGCCATTTAATGTTACCTTAGCGGTGGGGGATAGTAATGTGGCCGTCGTCCTGCGACTATGTTAAAAAAGTCAGAATATTACACAATATTCCTATTTCGTATAGGACAGGCGCCAGCACACTGGATGAGCATGAAGTAACAGCTCTCAGAATCTGGGCCGAATGACCACATGGCTGTATCCCCTGACACACATGGTACAAATTCAAAGGAAACAAATATGTAAAGCCAGTATATTCTGCCTCCCATACACACATTTGTATTTTCTTTTTACCTTATAAATTAAGTTTGCCTCCTTAAGGCGTCGATGACTTCCTGGATAGGACCAGGACCCGAAATACAACACAAAAAATAGAAATCAGCAGTTTCGGTTAACTCAAGTAAATTGTATTGCCGAATATAATACACAGTTACACATATGCAATGCAAATTAAAGTGGACCTGACTCATAAAGCCTACAACAAGTGGCCGTAAATGTTCAAAAATGGTACATTAACTTAAATAGTAATTAAGCCTCCTGGGTCGGTAAATTGAGATGACGGAGGGATACTTCGAATGCGGGGAAGGCTGTTCATATATTTATTAAATGTTCTAGTAAATTACATTAATCAATTGCAGTTAAGTGTTCAGAACAAAGTATGAAAGTCCTCTGCGAGGCGATGCATGTGCAGCACCTAAGACTAGTGGAATCATACTGCCAGAGATGGTGCAAGTGAGCGGCATCTTTGAAGAGGGATAGCTCGACTCAAAGAGGTAATTTAATTAACTGACCTCATAACATAGAACTTGAAATTTATACACATAAAACACTGAAACATTCTGAGTGAGTTTTCTTAATCTTATAGAGAGTTAAGAGTTCTTAATTATGCACTAATTTATATACAAACATGATTATGTGGTGCCTTGCAGAGCATGTGGGAAATTTAGGTCCTTTAAGTTTTAGGGCACTCTACGACCGGAATGGTCAGGTTGAAAGAAAGATAATTATTTCCCATGTCAGTAATTGGTTTGATTAGACACACAATTGCAATCGGAAAATTATATAGAACACTTCAAATGCCCTCATCTTGCTACTCAACCCCTCATTAAATATGCATATGGTATTCATTTGTTCTGCGATTACTTTGTAATCTCCTAAGGGCGAATTTCACGAATATTTGCCCTTGGGCGATAAATTCGAATGATATTAACTATACGTGATTCCTATCCTTATCGCACAGATCTCTTTAGGGACACTACAGGCACTCAGTTGTATCACTCGGTGAACAATGCGGACACACATCAGGATGTACGATGTGTGTGTTCTGCGGGTCGCACTGGTACAGCGACTGTGAGCCGTTCATGTGATGGCAGTGGCTGTGTCAGACCATGCAAGAGTGGTCCATGTCACTGATACTCATTGACTTATGGTGCCATGTAAAATTCATCTTTTTCCGCCTTAATCTGGGAACTAATGCAAGGTGGGTATCCTCATATTCAACCCTGGAATCCTCTTCATGTCAAAAAATTTCTGAAATTTTGGTGCCAACCTGCACAAATCATCGAGCACGTCTGCATGACGTGAACCACACATCCACGAACTCCTTGTGCTCACTCTGACTGCCGCTGTCACATCAACTGCGCCAGCTACATCGGTCCACACCAACCACATCAGGCCAAGAGTTAGTTTTGCAGTTTGACGAAGATGGAGCATGCACCTTCTTGCCAACAAGGATTATGTAACTAATGAGAATATCCTACTTATTTATTATAAGAGGCAACTCTTTTAATAATTAAGTAGGCGATCCGAAACTGTGTTTACCCCAAAACCACAGCCGTTGGGCACACGGATCATTGGTCGTTACTTCGTAGCTTTTCGCGCTGCGAAATACGTCATAACGCACTGCTGGGTGACGTCAACTGGCGTGTATTCCGAAGCTGAAGTGCCAAGTGCCCCAAAGTGTAACCAGTAGTGCGCAGCATTTTTCCAAACACATAACAATGAAATTTCATTCAGTTACAGTCAAGGGTGTGTTTTATTGTATTAAGAACAATCAAGCATGGCAACCCACACCCCTTTGCCTAGGTTGACTCGTCCATCCCTTCAGGAGACAGCCACCTGACAGCACTGTAGCCAGTGAAATTCAAGCCCATCTCAGGAAGTGAAATATAGACACTTTCCACAAGAAAACATTTTAGTGTATTTAATGTTTAGTTATAAAAGAGCTATTATGTTTTCAAAAAGGGAGATTGCCTATAAAAGCCTCCATCCTTATAACCTGCCATTCAGTGTGGTGACACTGCCAGTCAACTTCATAATATCAACCTTAACATACATTTGTTAATCAATGAGGGTGTCACCAATGTGTTTCATTCAATTTATACAATTTTTCACCACTACTATAGTCTTACATAGTGTTCGTGTCATATTTTTCCATTCAGCGTTTGACGCTGGTTCTCGTCACTTGTGACGGAATTCGATGTCACTCTCTCAGTCTGTCTCAGCATTCGAACCATAACAGCGGTGTTGATCGCCCACTCTGCGAGCCCCCTCGGTACCATCATTTAGGCTGTTATCACATCACTGCAATAGTTATTGAATTGACCTGAACATTTATTTTAATTACTGACAGGAGAGCCACCCGCACACTCTCCAGAGAGGTTAACGCTACTGCGTATCCATATAAAACCACGCTCATTTTCACACTAAGGTTGCCGGCAGGCCGTAAGTGCTGAGTTCGTTTTCTTTCACTAGTAACATGCAATCAAGCAGAGTGAAAAAACAGCTTTACAAAGTTCAATGTACGTTCGTTATTATCCTCCAGGACATGTAGGGCACTACACCCTTTGTAATACCTCCCACAATTTCTAGTATATTTCGGCCTACAGTGTCGTCATAAGGAGTAAATAGTGTAACAGTAAGTATATGTCAACATAATTTGCAAACTGACGGAGGACTCCAGGGCTCCCTGGGCCATTGACCGAACGTTCCACATCACTAACTCTCCATTGAGTTATGGCACCAGGCAATTCTACACTCAACCAGCCCTTGGTCACCTCGACCACATCATGCATCATGACTGCGAGTCTGACTATGGGCATGGAAAAGTATTGTTGTGCCATGTGCCACTCTAGGGCGCCAAAGCTTTTGTGAATTTGTAGAGTAAATAGCAGTATAAGTTTTCTAGAACATTCTTATTTTAGGTACCAGTGGCCGAGAGCAATACCTCCCCAATCTCGCAGACTTGTAGACTCTGGGGCTACACACCTGTAATTTAATTTACGAGCAGTGTGCTTATGTTAGACATCAGCTGGCTATACTTTCAATCTTTTGCACTCGTGTAAATTCATAAAACGAGGATGTTAATGTGTAGACTAATACATAGACTATAACGATGTATGTCATTTCATGCATCAGGCTGCGCAACTGCCTGTGTCGGGCACTGCACGTATTTGTGACACTCATTGCTGTTTTTTTCATGTAAGTACTAAATATAACATTATCTGCTTTGTATCTTTGAGTTGTTACACTATCGGGCATGTCAGGTGGCGCCGAATAACCTCATGCTATGTCTACTGGAGTCTGGAGTGGGCCAACACCCTCGATACATAGGCCATGTTGAATTAAACTGAAACCATTAAAACCTACGAATATAGGGGACCTTCAGGAGATACCATATGGGGATCGACCCACTTCTCAACTACATCTCATGCTATGCACTAATCTTGCACCTTCTTAAATTTCATTGCCATAGCGTCCAAAATCCGACCTCATCAACCTACACATATCTTCTCCCCACTCCTGAAGTGACATGACAACATCATTTGGATTTTAACCTCAGAGACATGCCAAGTGTAGTCCGAGTGCATCGGTAGCAATTACAAAATGTGTCAGTTTATTTAATTTAGTGCCATGTGTGTACAGGATATAGCCACTTGGTCGTTCGGCCCATGAACCCAGAGAACCAAGGGGACTCGTACTTGCCTGGTCAATTGGCGAGTTGGTGCGCTTTGAAATTTTCAGAGTTCCGCAATATCAAATATTCCCGGACTTTTATTCAACTCTGGTTGAAGCTATGTACACATTTTCTCAGTGTCGTTATTTATGTTAACAAATCAACACTTGTGTTTTATCACCCACCTCTCGAGCCACTTTAACAGTTAGGATACAGAAGTGCATTACTGAAAAAAAGTAGAAGGTGCCTTTTTCAGTTGCTCGTGATGACAATTTACAAAAACACTTATTAATTCACGAAAATATTAAAATATAAAACAATATAAAATATAATACAACAAGTGGCACTAGGACTCTGATGTCACTGGACGAGTCTACGTAGGTAAATCGAAGAATTGATGTAGGTAGTAGACACAAGTGGGCAATAGATATAATTTGACTACTGATGTGCGCTCGGTACGTCCCTTGTCGAAGAGAGACGGTTGGGCGCGCGGTGTCCCTCGAGCTGTGAAAGTGCCAGGCGCCAGCTCAGTGTTGAGCAATGAGATCGGGTCGTGGGTAATCACCCTAGGGGACTCGAGGTAACACACCGTCAGATAATAGGAAAATGTGAGCTATATGACCGCTGTGCACGCCTGGATTAATGAACGCACTATTGGTTATATGAAAGATGATTATTTTATTGAACACTTAACCGAACAGACATGTGGTGACTCCGTGGTCGTACAATATAACACACTAATCGATTACGATTAATTAAGGCGCGTGATGCTGCTCCCCCTCGGTGCGATGTAACATAACATACTAGTTAATTCGTGGATGATGTGATGATACGATTACTGAGTGTGGTTGCAGCCTCAGGGGCTGGCACCGAGGTTCTTGTGAAGCGAGAGTTTTACCATGTCCGCCCGCGTTGAAGTAATGAAGCGTAATAGACTGAGGACTGCGCCGGCTCCCACTACCTGAGCGCGGACGACGTCAAGCGGTGGAAAGATGAAACATAAATGCGACTTAAAAATGCTAATGAGATGTAAGAAAATTATATACATTAGATTAACATAATCAAACACAATTACCCTTTACAACTTACATAATAAAACACAATTACCCTTGCACAAATACACAATAAATCAGGGTTATATTAATATTAAATATTTGCATCGCAGCAGCCACTGTATTACCAACTTATTAATGTCACATGTCCCTGGCTGGCTGGGTATGTGATGACTGTCTTTAAACACGATAAATATCATATAAAAAATACTGAATAGATACACTGAACCAATAAATAATAATTATTAAATTATTAAGCTCTGAATAATTAATGACACTGGTGTGATTTACATACATGGAACAAATATACTTGATAATTATGACACTGAATAAATACATATAACCCTGAATAAACTATACTGATGCACTCCGATCAATTATGTCGCACTGATGTAATTATACTGGTGAACTCTGATTAATTACATAGCACTGAATAAATGATATTGACGAATGCTAATTGCTGATTTTGGAAAAATTAAGGGTTGTGCACAACACATTCTCACTTCAATTGTCTCACTTAGACGGACTGTAATTGATGGATGAAGGGGCACACGTAGTATCGCTGGCCTGCAGTCATTGTTGAAGCCCTAACATGTCCTTCATTTCCACAACATTTCTTCTACCAGGGTTTAATTCAGAGATACTCAGCGGCCTGAACGAGCACACCCCCAAAAGTCACCTCTTGGTGGTATGAAGGCGGTTCGGTTTGGCGTTTTCCCAAACGTCGCTCCAGTCGCCAACAGCATTTATGGCAGCCGTCCGCGTTTAAGGCTCAGTAAACCCGGTAGAGAGGATGTGCGAGCTTCGAATTGGCAACGGAACGAACAGATGCTAAGAACTTGGGACGGTATGCGTCAATATAAAAATTCGATCCAAAAACGAAGTTTTACATACAAGTAAATAGAAGTTATCTTTTTACCGCCAGCATAAAAAAAACCCACCGCTTTGAATCACTAACAGTGGAATTTTTCTCTATACCAAACTCTTTCACATGATGTTTCGTTTTGTTCTTAACCTACTAACAGTCATAACGCCTTTATTGTAATTTTTCCCAGTCAGTTGATAAAGAAAAGGGTTAATAAATGTAATAAAGAAACCAAACATGTTTCTTACTTTTAAAAATTGAAAAGAGGAAGCTTTAACAAACCTAAAGAAAATTTTGTTACTAGAGAAGTTTCGTGTGAATATTATCATATTCGTAGAAAAGTTAGTCCAGTTGCGTTGGCTACAGTAGTTGTTTGGACTCCTTCATTTTCATTTTTGTGGGAAGAAATCATTCTGCGTTTTATATTATTGTAGGTAAGTGATGAGTTTGTTTTACTGTATAAAGTAAATTAGAATGATAAAATATTGCAAATATTACTGTAGGGTTTGTTTTTCAATATTTTCCAAAAAATTTGTGGTGTATTCAATCGGGCGCCTTAGTATTTTAGCGTGAATTTTTTCGTATATGGCGTTTAGTCCCGGCGATGTTTAGTTGTGTAATCAATCGGCAGTAGATTTAAATTGATTGTTGGATGTAATATAAAGTAGTATCTGCACCGGTTAAGATACGGTTGTGTCTAGACTTAGTAAATTTCGACAGCTAAATCTATTGGAGACCCGAGTTCTGAATAAATTCTTTACACGCGTCGCCGACTAAGGCAGCCATTTACTGAAAAAAATATTCTGATTATAATCAATTGGTTTTGTTAGGCAGTTGTACTTTCTAGCGCCTTTACTTATACATTTGAAAACCTCATTTTATTTCATGTTCCTTTAACAAAATCATTAATTCATAATACGAACGAAGGCAAAAAGTTCAAATTATTAATAATTAGTTTTGCAGTTAAAAAATTACAGACAGATTTAAATAATTATTGATCACCCAGGAATGTATTTTATGTACCATTATTAAATTTAAACTATGGCCTATGTAAAAATTTCGTTTAAAACAATTTAAAGCAAAAAAACATTTGCTTTGCAAGAGTATACACTAGTCTTTTTTTTGTTTGCGAACATAGTTTCGCCTATTTTATTCTCTCAAGAAACTATTACCAAGCTGTAAACTGAATATACTGAAATGAAAAGGAGGTAAAAGTAAAACAGAACCATTGGCCTACGTATCCTTCCATCAAACATCTGATTAATTTTTGGCTTTGCTTTTTGAATTCATTGCAGAATATCCGTGTTTGCTTACCCTTGATCCCTTCAGTACCTACAATTCTCCACATTACCTTGATCTCTTCTTGGGGAAGAGGTATAATTTCAAATACCTGTCTTTGATTTTGCAGTTAAAAAAAGTTCCAGGACGTGGAAAAAAATTTATAAAACACATTCTCTTATCTGCCGTGATTTGTGTGTGAACAGTCAACAACAGGAAGAAGCTGCAAAACTATTAGAATAACTGCATATCTGAAAGAAAGGAACTTTCTTTCTAAGCAACCGAAGCAAATAAATTGCCTAGAGTAATAAATCTCTTGGATGTTTCAACACGGTTAAATGAGGGGAAAAAATTTTATGTTCAGTAGAAATGAGGTGGGCCTCAAAATTTAAACATACTATAGGAGATAAGGAGTTAAAATGTCAAAAATTTAAATGGCTAATATGGAAAGAACTTGATTATTTTCCGCCATCAAAGTTCACAGTTAGGTTCCACATGTTGATGAAAGTCATCTTTTCCGCCTGCAAGTTTCAGAGGGAAAGACACTATGCATGCACTGGAGTCAAGTTAGATTCAAATCTCGTATTCACTTCCTTTCTTTACACTTCAAAACCTTGTGACTACCAACCTTTGAAAAAAATTATCAGAATCAATGTAATAAAAGTTGAGTGTGCATACTCCCCTTAATTCTATTGGTAATTATGCAGTGTAGGGGCTTTACGGTAAAAAAAACCAGAAAACTGGTATATTTCTACTCTACTAATTACGCAGAACACGAATATACTAGGATCATTAACGTATGACTAATTTTGTAATATGTGCCCACCTAACCTAACAGAACCTAACCCCACGATGAGTGAATCACTATTTTACATTTTAAACTAACTTAGGATTGTTGGGTTTTAATCTAACGTAGGATTGTAGCGTGTTAATCTAACTTATGATTGTAGGGTTTTACACTAAACTATGAATGTAGGTTTTACAGATTTAAAGAAACCGTAAAACACCAAAAAAAAAATATTTACTCACCTAGGCAGGTATAATTCCTCTGTCATCGGCCAATTCAACCTTACCTCGGTAATTTTCTAGTTTAGGGGCTTTTCTGAAAATAATTTAAAAATCTCCAGAAAGTGGTATATTTTGACTCTACTAATAACGTAGAACACGAATATACTAGGGGCATTAACGTACGACGAATTTCCTAACATATACCCACCTAACCTAACAGAACCTAACTCCACGATGGGTGAATCACTATTTTACGTTTTTAAACTAACCTAGGATTGTACGGCTCTAAACTAACCTAGGATTGTAAGGTTATACAGTAATATAAGATTATACAATATTAAAAAAATCTCCGATCAACACCCTACAATCACAGACTACATGGGAACCCTATAATCCTACGTTATTTTAAGTAACTACAATCCTAGGTTAGTTAAAATCGCTACAATCCTAGGTTAGTTTAAAAATGTAAAATAGTGATTCACCCATCGTGGGGTTAGGTTCTGTTCGGTTAGGTGTGCACATATTATACAATTAGTCATACGTTAACTACGCTACTATAGTCAGTTCTACGTTACCTACGAATAATCCAAGGTTAGTATAGAAAGAATGTGAAATTGTGCTGTATAAACGTCCGGAAAAAGCCTTGTTTGACTTACGTAATATAACTACATTTGCACGTTAAGCTACCGGATAGGATTTGTGGGTTTCACACTAAACTACGAATTTAGGATTTTAGGGATTTAAAGGAACGTAAAACCCACACAAATAATATAAATGCACTCACCAATGTAGGCGGGTTGTACATACTCTTGTCAACGGCCCATTCAACGTCAGATCACTCGATGAAATCACAGTTTTCACGAAGCACCACATACGCGAATATAACGCACTGAAACACTCATTTACAGCCGAATATATATACAGAAGCACTCGTTAATAGGCTAATATAACGCAGAAACGTAGTCTTGCTTGCTTTTTTTCCGTCTTAAATCACGAACGAAGCACCATCGAACTGACCACGACCGCTGCCTGCATGCATACTAACGTAAGGCCGGACGCCGGTAGATTGCGTGAAATCTGCACTGCGTAGCCATTAATAATGGCGGCACACGTTAGTCAACGTAAACATCAGTTACTCGTACATGTAGCGAGTATTTTTAATATGTTGTACTTATTTTAACAGTACGGCCGCTTCAATATCAACTAGGTAAGCTATGCTGAATTCATTAAAACAACTTTTGTTGGCATAAAACGTTTCGTTCAAAACGTAAACAAACTGTCAGAAACAGTCACCTCACAAACTTGTTCAATTTTTAAAAATATGTTGTACTTATTTTAAAGCTATGCCCCCAATATATTCGTGTTCTACGTTATTAGTAGAGTCGAAATATACCACTTTCTGGAGTTTTTTAAATTATTTTCAGAAAAGCCCCTAATCTAGAAAATTACCCTTACCTCACTCGGCGAAACAGCGTGTTTAGCTAAAACTTCACATACGCGAATATTACGCACTGAAGTAGTTCATAGCAGAATATTACGCACTAACACTCATTCATAGTCAANTCATAGCAGAATATTACGCACTAACACTCATTCATAGGTGAATATAATGCACAGAAACACTCGTTCTTGCTTTCTCCATTTTAAATCCGCCGGGTTAGGACGACAAGAATCATGCCGGCAAAGGCTACAGACATGCTTAAAAATTGGCCGTTAAAATGCCCGTAATGACATCCGTGGCCGCTAGGTAGCGTCAGATCAGTAATGCACGCCATTAATAATGGCGATCAACATAAACAGACCGGCCAAACTGATTGTACATTTCACAATTTTGTTAAAAAAAAATTATGTGTTGTATTTATTTTAACATTACGCCTCCTAAATATGAACAAGGTAAGCTGTGCAGAACCCATTAATGCTACTATTGTTGGTCTAAGACGCTTCGTTCAGAAAAGCCCCTAAACTGCATAATTACCGGAATTTGGGTTTGGGACAGTAATTCCCTGAATTTGGAGTGGTGCGGAAGTTCGGTAACAGTTGACAGAAAAATATCTTTTTCCTTGCAAATTTTAAATTGTGCTGCATACTTGAACAAAGAAATTTTGTATCAAACTGAATCCTCTTCGCAGAGGAATATCAGATTGTGTGATATCATTTGGTTTTTCAGACAGTAGCCCTCCAAACTCTGAATCATTTTTGAAAGGGCGAGTACAATGCACAAATTTATAACTTTTTCTTGAAACCATTCTATACTTCTGCTAAGATTTTCTGTTTGGCATTAAACCTTTTGTATTAAAAACTATTAGATTCCAGTGTGAATGCTTTTGAGTTTGGGGCGGTGGCATCTCTCCTTCCTCACAGTGGCATTGCGTGAGAGTAACGATGATCTTCGATTCAGCACATGTCAGTGTATCGATCTGTATACTGCTGNCTGTATACCGTGGTGTGCAGCTCGTCGGCCGTCAAATACGTTGCATATTTTTAAGAAGTTTGTCAAAATATGAATGGCATTTGTATATACTTAGTTGGCATCTTCAGCCTGCAGCTGATTGTAATGTTAACTAACGTCAGTTTTAATTGTTAACCGGAAATTTTAACGGTTAAAAGTTAATTAGTTTTAAAAATAACAAATAAGTTTAAAATTACATGCTTTTTTAACAATTAATTTTAATCTTTAATTGTTTTAATAGTTAATCCCAGGTATGGTTATAGCACCATATAGTTGTAAAAGTTCTGTATGTTGCGCAAAATTTTCACTGATGGTACGCAACATACAAATGCTATTATTGAAAAATGCTCTTATAGTCTTTAGCCATAAATACCACTAATTTGCTAATTTTTCACTGTTTCTAATAACGAACAGAGTTTATCATTGTCGACTATCCAACACTCTTTGATGCAGACGCTCATCAATCTTAAAGCATTCATAGTAATTAATTGTCCTTAAGAGGGGGAGTAAGGCAATGAAAATGATAAGAGTGATGTTGTCTAACACTTCTTTGAGTATAAAACATTAAAGATGGTGTGTTGTGTGGTATTTAATATTTTATATAGAGAAACTCACATCAGTATGTGGTGTATGCTAAATAAATAAACAAACCGAGAATTTTTCTAAGTTTTGTGGGATCAGAATAAGTATGCTGAAAGATAGTGTATGTAAAACTGAACACAAGGAAGGCATAGCAATGATTAAATAATCACAAATTTACTGTATATTGAGAAATATAATTATGCCATCATTAATATAATAGTAACAAAAAATGTATGTACTCATGAATATTATTTATGCCAGGACAGAATATATATTAATATAATGATTCTTCTCACTTGCAATTTCCAGCGATGCAATCTGAGAGAAAAGTCTGTAATGTCTCACTACTCTTGAGCAGTGTAAAATTCAACGCATTCACTAATTAATTATTGATAAACCTCAGACCAGCATAAAACTGATGTCAATAGGCATTTACAGGACCTCCGAGATTGATGGTTGCAGTCTATATACCATGTAGATATTCATCATGTTTAATTATATTCATCTTCCTGAAGCAGCTAATAATGTTTGTTGTCTTAACATTCTTTATTTTTTAAGCAGTAACAATAGCAAACAAAAAGGTATCCAAAAATTAACATATCTGTTTTTCATTAAAAATAATAATTCCATTAGAGATATGAACATGCACACTTGTAAATCCGTGCAGAATATAATAGTTATTTTATGTTTGTAATAAGTAGTAATTTTGAAATTAAATCAACACTGAAACATGCACATGGGGCAATTTTTCCAATCATTACAATTGTTTTTAACACTTGGAAATAATGGCTTAATTTAAGAAGATTATGTATACTGAAGCAGTAACAGCGTGCCTAACTTAGTGAAGGCCATAAGAATTCAATAGATGACAAATTACCCTTCGTCAAAATTTTACATAATCAACTGTCGCAGACAAATATCACACAACAAAAACTGTATAAAAATTATGCACGTACCACAACATAACAGTAGAAAAGAATACAACACACCAGCAGGAAATTGATTTAGTGAAGTGGATAAATAAAATTTCCAATGAGTATCGTGTAAAAGTGAATTATAGTATGCTCTTTAACATCATCTTTTGAATGGTCTCTAATTCTGAGGTCTTGTCCTTTTTGGGCCACTTTTTTTTTTTTATTCGTTGCATACACACGCGAGGGCTGATTCAGAAGTCATGGCAAATATTGTCTGTCTCCCGAAAGTGATCCAATGCAGGAAATGTACTTTGTACAGGTGAAAGTGTACGACGAGTAAGTTGTGAAGGTGGCACCACGTGGATGCAGGAATGTCTGGCAAGGAACACAGGCAAACGTGGCTGCTTTAAATCACTGTTTAGTTGAGATATTCTCGTTGATCCAGTATGCGCTCATTTGAAAGGATATGTATTGTTTATGTACAAGCTGTTTAACATCCTTCAAGATAATCTGAGGTAGTCCACGGTTCGTTGCCAGTGATGAGGCAGACGGGAAATACCATCGGCTGCACAAGATCCGTCGATGTGCGCTACCCCTCGTCGAAATGCTGTGACGTCTTGTTTGATGGCACGGCATTTGCCATGCAATGGCCTCTTCACTTTGGGAATAAGATCCTAGTCATACGAACTAAGACACACACACACACATTTATATTATTGCTAGCAATTGCTATAGAATCTAAATTGTCCATTTTGAATATGGGTAAAGTACTAACAACAAATTCTGAAATAGTTCCTTTTAGATGGACTATTTCTTAGGCAGATGGAGCTCCTGCGACCTGCGATGTACTCCGCTTCTGAAGTTGACATTGCCACACAAGTCTGCTTTGGGAAAACGACTGACTGGATTACCTCCATAGAAAAATATTCTTCCACTGATACTTTTCCGATCGGAGGTATCTCGTGCCCAATCAGCATCGGGAAAACCTACCAATTCTATATTGCCTT
Source organism: Clitarchus hookeri (assembly GCA_002778355.1). Classification (NCBI taxonomy): domain Eukaryota; kingdom Metazoa; phylum Arthropoda; class Insecta; order Phasmatodea; family Phasmatidae; genus Clitarchus; species Clitarchus hookeri. The sequence goes on from NQII01012864.1 coordinate 22,632, forward strand.
TGCCAAAAACCAGATTCTTGCTCTCAAGTAACAGAATTATTTTGCCAGCTGTCCAACTTTAGTTGATTTGTCTAAAAATCTGCCTAAATATGACACTGCGTACATGATATTCGGTCTACTGTTGTTAGTAAGATGTAGTAACGAACCAATTATTTTTCTATAAGGTTAATTACCATCACCGGTTTATTTTGATAAAACCGAAATCCTACTTCCATAGGTGTTTTGGCAAGTTCGCCAATTTTCATATTAAAATTTTCCGTAGGTTTTTTGATATATGGTTCCTGTGTAACATTTATTGTCGATTTAGTTCTGTGAATATCAACACCTAGGTAGCTCTTTGCTTCAGCCATATCGTGCGTGCCGGACTCCTGTTTCAAATTATCCACAGTTTCTTCCTACTTCTTCTTGATCTCCCTCGGTTAAGAGAATGTTCCACATGTACAACCAATGTAGCACTTTCTTTAATATAAAGAGAATCACATTTTGATCTTCT
>NQII01012865.1:0-27867 GCA_002778355.1 Clitarchus hookeri
AACCATGTGATAAATGCAACTTGATGTCAAAAAGTAGTACTTGCCTTTTCAAATTATTGCCTTTCATTATTTGCTCTCATTATTGTCCGAATTGTCTTTCATTATTTGCTTTCAGCGTGTCTTTTCACATAAATTTTTTTTAACTAAAGTCAGTAACGTACGGTTTAAAATGTAGGAGAAATAACTTTCCATTGTGTGCCTTCAAAANAATTTTTTTTAACTAAAGTCAGTAACGTACGGTTTAAAATGTAGGAGAAATAACTTTCCATTGTGTGCCTTCAAAATTTAACAAGAATAAATCGCTGTGAAAATGTTTTTGTATGCATTTGTTTGAATCATATCTTCTTTAACTTNTTCAAAATTTAACAAGAATAAATCGCTGTGAAAATGTTTTTGTATGCATTTGTTTGAATCATATCTTCTTTAACTTCTTCGTACCATTTCTGAACTGCAGAGGGAGAAATTGAAATTTGTTTTGTTCCCCAGAATATTTATTGCTTCAGGGCTTCCGTTTACAACTGTGAAATAAACTCGTCCTTTAAACATCTCGCGTTCGGCCATGAAGCTTAGAAAAAAAATACCAATATATCCGACCTTATTTATTTGATTATTGAGATGTTTTATTGTTTGGCTATGTCGTTTACCGGCATAAAAATTTTGTTTCTTCGACGTAAAGAGAATTTTTTTTATTTTTAAACTTAATGCGTACAAACAATGACGAAAATACAATAATCGTGCTGCACTGTTGCGCAAATAGGGCCGATTTGAACCACTTGTGGCGTTTTAACGGTAGACCCTACAGGTTTTGCGATTTTCAACAACGTGTGTATCACAATGTGACACGGATCGTACATTAATACGTTTATCTTACCCGGAGCAGGCTGAAAAAGCGCGCACAACCATCATATCAGAAATTATGTACATTTTGTAAATATAAAATGCTCTTTCCTTGTGTGTTGTTATTAAAAATTATGTAATTTTGGAATTGGGGACCAGACGAATAGTTTCGATAAGTATTTCAAGTAAAAAAATTGGCACGGATTTTAAAAATGGGTTTTTTTTTGTCTATTTGTACGTTGAGATATGTTTTTTATCTGCTAACTTAACACCAATTTAATTCCATATAGTTCACTGGTATACTTTAAAAGCATATGACAGACTGGTTTTTTTCATAATGTTATTACTGTTTATTAATCAAGGTGATATAGTTCAATCATTCATTCGTTTCGTAATTGACCGCCAGGAGTGTAAAGACAAGCATTTTTGCTGAACGATTCAGAATATCCAACAAATAACAAAAAAAAAAAAAAAAAAAAAAAACTCTAAACATTTTTAAATACCAGAAGAAAGTAATTTATAANAGTGCGATCGAACTCCACGTGTTCATTGCGGCACACAGTTTGTTTATAAATATATATTTTTTGTTTTATTTTAATTTTACCCAAATAGATCCCAGAAATATTAAGCACCTGCTTTGGACATATCGAATCCACGTAAAAACGCGGTAAAGAAAATTTTTTGGGTAAGTTTTGGAATTAATGACATTAAAATTTGTTACGAAATTTGGAGAATTTTGTTGGAAAGTGGACTTGAACTTTGACTGCAGTCCCGGTCGTCTCAAATGTCAGTGAGTTTCGTCCTGCTTTTTCTAGTTGCAAAGTCATTTATCAGATCCTCAAATCTATTCTTACGTAACACGTCTGCCAGTAGGGATAAGGGAGTAATGTTTGTGGAACGTGTTTCAGCTTCGCCGGTTCTAATTTTGCACCACGCAGCCCACAGTATAGAACATCTGACAACGTAACATTTATGTGGTGCCCGCCTTCCTCTTGATTCCTCGAGTACGCGATTGCATTGCTTATTAGTTAAACCAGCCCTGCATTTATGCGTAACATTTTCCCGCAGACTAAACGTGAAGCAGTTCGATTTTTCGTCTTCTACGCATATCGACAACGTTGACTCGCCTATCGACAATACATCTGACAAGAGTCACATGGTCAGCAGTGTTTGTTTACAATTTGCATTTTAAACAGACACACCCCGTTGTATGAATAAAATAATGGTTACCAACTTGAGGATATTCTAGTTGCATTAAAAATTTTTGTCAAATAAGGAATACAAACATCTGAAAGCACTTGCGTAAACAGTGTTCTAACCTCAAAATCTAGCTACGTTGTTTTTGATAGAGCTATTGGCAGAGAAGTAGTCCAATGTTGGAAAACAGAGAGTGGTTAACGGACAGCTCGCACGCACGTTCTACCCTACATTCTGTCTACACATTGTACAGTTTAAAATGGGGGATTCGCGATTTATTAAGCATTTTTTAAATTCATCCTGTAAAAAATCCGCCTGTCCCCCACTGCGTTTATTTTAACCGAAACACCGACTCGAATGCTTCCAGTAAACTTGACTGTGACGTAGGAAAAGTAGTTCAATGCATTGCCGTTTTATTAAACATGTGATGTTCAAACAACTGTTTTTTTTTTATATTTAGTTTCCGTTAGTTTTAGGCACTTACGGGTATGTAACATAGAATGTTCTTAATAATACCGCGGTTTCACTAAAGCGACTCGTGAATACAATGACAATGTTAATTTTACGTTTAGCGGAAGGATACAAAATGAGCATAAAAGTAGATCTGAAGCAGCGCTACAAAACAACGTATGTAAAAAGGAAATTCAGGAAGTACTTTTAGAGACATGCGATATTCGCCTACCACACTGTGTGTTTACAAGACTAAAAGTTGGGTCTACTGTAATTGTGTATCTAGCGTGCCATCCTCTAAAACTACGATGAACCCGGTTCGCTTCCCGCCGGGGACTACTCTCAGATTTCAGTAAGTGAGAAACGTGGCGGACGTTGCCTTCAGATGGTGGGTTTTCTCGGGACACTCCCCGTTTCCCCTGCCCTTGTATTCCATCACCCTTACGTCTTGGTCTCATCTCACATCTATCTTTATTTGTTTTGTAATAATTTTTTTTTTAAGTTTTAATTATTGAAGCTGTAAGTATATGCATAGCCTAAGCGTGAGGGTGTTGTGTAGTGCGTATGATGTTTGTCGCGGAACCTACTACGACATTGTAGCAGGTTTCTCTTTCTGACCTTTCGACGATCAGCCGTTGGTAGCGCCTGCAACGATTATGAACTAAGGTTCTTGTGGATTGTATGAACGGCATATCAACATGAAAGTGATGTCGGTATGTCATCATGGTATCATGGTCAGTATGGTAGGTATGGTTAGCGTGGTCGGTTTTGCTGTTAAAATCGGTATTATTTTCAGTATTAAAAAGTTCAAAATGTGAATTTTTCCCGCCCAGATTGCCAAAATCACACACTGTGCTCCAGCTCAAAGCCTTGCGAGTAGTAGCGGCGATGGCGTACTGGGAAATGCCTGGCCTGTAATACCAGGGCGTCATCTCGTACCTGTCGTCTCAGTTAGTGTTTGGATTGTGTGATGTTGGGAAACATTAAGTCGACAGCGGAGTGCACCGTAAAGCTTAACAAATAACGTGGCTGACCAATGACAAACACGTCTATTTTTGCTTAGCATACAACCAGTCATTGCTGTTGTACAAACTGCGGTGGAAATAAAATGGCACTTACTGTCAGAAATGAAGCGAGCGCGCAGCGTTACTCTTACGTAGCCTCTCATGACGACGGTAGAAAATATCCTAAAACTGATAAGCATGATAGTTAGATATGATTGTTTGCTGCGTATACTTGTAATTGGAAAGAAGGCCTCGGGTGCGTCGGTGGTGTAATGGTGAGCATAATTGCCTTCCAAGCAGTTGATCCGGGTTCGATTCCCGGCCGACGCAAAGTCTGCAACTTTTTTTGTGTTGCTGTATCAGTTTGTCTAGATCCGACGTGGCGTGTATTCTTGAAGACCGATGGAAGCCAGAAAGCGCATTCCTTGCTTAGTATGCAGGAGATGGTGAACGGCGAGTAATTTACTACGGCAAGCAAAACTTGGGCCAACAAAGAGAGTGTACGGCGTAAATGAGCGCATATGCCGCCCAATTTTAAAGCATTGCCGACCTCACTTAGAAATCCAGAAGTTTCCCCTAGCACAGAAAGGGTTGATACCCTGTTAATTTCCCAATGTGCCAATACTTACCGGTTAAAGTGTTTCCCGGGGTGGAACGCGTAGGGTGGCGTGGAATGACACCAAGATGTAGACAGCAGTTTATATAAAAATATTTTAGTTTAGAACGCCTAGCTATCAAACCATTTGATAAAAGTAAACCAAATTTTGTAGGATGACAATACGTGTTAAAAACATGACATGTGTTATTTCATATTCTTCAGCGTCCGCCATTTTGAAACAAAGCATAAACTTAATTTTAAAGCTCTTTACGTCGCAGGAACTACTCAACCTATTCCCGCCGATTTTGACATACAAGTAGTGCTGTAGTAACCAACGAAAAAATATTTGATCCTGTTATAGCGAAGACCTACTGCAAAATGGCTGTATTGTAGATATATTATGCGGAATGCTATTTCTACCAATTAATTTAACCAATTGGAACCAGACTCAGTAACCTCGTAATACCTATAGCGGCCATTTAGAATGCTGGTTCACTGCCTCGTTTGTCTTCCACTTTGTGAGATAGTGACATCTTAATTTATAAAGTCTTTATGTCGTATTCCCGAAACTACTTAATCGATTGCCGCGAAGTTTGGCGCACAGACGGCACTGTCGCAGTACTCTGTAATCATATAGGATTTGAGTAGATCACGTACATATTTACAAAGAGAGAAGGCATATAAATACTTTGATTACATATGTAATATCAACCGACCAGTTAGGATTATTTCAACCAAACTCTGTATGCTGGTAGTACTTCGGTAACTGCAAAAGTCGGTTATTCGAAGATTTTATCTATAATTTTGTAATATAGCGTCACGTAGGGTAGTAAGCTCTACATATTATATTTATGAAATTACCGAAACGAACTCCACATGTTAACATGTAAAAACATTAAGACCAGCACGACTAAAGTAATTTAAAAAAAGGACAAGCTGTTTATTTTCTAAGTTATTTTTCCGGTACAGTTTTGTGTTATGTATATTGAGAGGCAAAATTGAATTATTCTCGATATCGACTTTTATTCTAATCGTCTCGTTTGAAATCGAATCAAGCATTCGAATTCCGAATAGTCGGTTTCCTTCTCCATTTGCGTCATTGCGTCTTAATCGCAGTAATGAATGTTAATGCTGTCACAAATTAACAGTTCGAAAGTTCTTTTTCGAAGCGAGTAAATTAATGGCGTATTTCGCTTAAGTCATGACACTTGTGTTCATAAGAATTAATAATATTTATTTGTATTTTAAAAAGGTAATATTTTAAGTTTTCGATCATTTTTCGTCCGAATGTGTATTCCGGAGCTGTCGTAAACATTTCGAAAAAAGACAAGGTTTTTTACGTTATTTTCTTTTTAGTGACAATCTTTTCTCGTCGTTTCTATTATAAATAAATTTTCTCAAGTATTTTGATGATTTAAAAACTCTTTGCAATTCACGAAAAGTTACAAAAACTGAAAACAATAGCAAATTTTTTTTTTTTTTTTTTGAAAAAGAATTATTGCAATAGTTGCCATTATACTCCCTGATATTAGAATGAAACATTCACTTCATAGAAATATGTAGGAACATTCGCATCAGAGCAGCGAATCATTCTTCATTTAACAAAGTGACTGTTGCTTCCAAATTCGTGATATTAGAATTGTACTATTATTTAAATTTAAGTGACATTAAAAACTCTGAAACTTACGGCAGATAGGCGTTTCATTATTGAAGTTTTGTAAATCCGTTATCAAGGACAGCGTTAAAATTATTTTAGTCAGAGGCGCAAGTGTTGGTAACTGATTCAAGTATATTGACAAATCAGTGCACGAATTCAAATGTTTTTGGGAAGAAACAAACGGTAAGGTAATCTTATAACCTTGGTTTTCTTTGGGAAAGTAGCCAAAAGAAATTGCTTAAGATATGAAATGATTACTGTTTGTCAGGTGAATTTTTTTTTGTCGTCGAGCAACAGTTCCTTGAAAAGGTGAGTAAAATTTTATTAATGTAAACACTACTGTGTAACTTCACGTAAGATTTTAGTTTAGAGTTTCGCCAAGTTGCGTGTTGTGTTTATATAGGCTATATAATCTAAATTAGAAAAAAAAATTGCTAATACTTATGAACTGATGCCATTTATTTCATCTTTACAGAATGGCGCATTCCATTTCCCGGATGGCACTTTTTGAAGTAGTATGGCTTGAAAAACCGAATAAATCAAAATTGGATGTATTAATTGCTCACGTTCTGGAGGAAATAGGAAACAGTGAACATTCTGCAAGTGGTTTCACATGTCTAAAAAGTAAGTTAATCGAAATGTTGTCAAGAAGTTAGCATTAAGTGTGAAAAAGTTGGAAGGCATCGACAGCGCTTTCTTCGCTGTAATTCCTCTTGGCTCCAAGAACACATTACATTCGAGTACGCTTGCCAGACTACCACTAACTAGTAGGCCCTACGGCATGTAGTTCTGGTACGCCACCTGGTCGGCCAAATAGACCTATCTGTGCTTGTGGCCCTGGGAGTACATTGTTAAAAGTGCAACCACTTCTGCAATCAACTATCGAAGAGCTGTGCATCGCTGCACATATTCGGTTAAGGAAAGAGCGCAAAAGAGATACTGCTGTAATAGTAAAATAACTCTCTACTGCTTCTCCGAGTAGAGGAGCGACTTTTAAAACGGCTTGGGTATCGTTACTTCAAAGGCAAGAGTCTTTATCTGCAGAACTAGCGCTTGCGTTAATGGCGGATACTAGTTTGTCTACTCTTCAGGATTTGCGGATACGTGAACAAGCTGAAATCTTAAATTACAAATTACATCCCCCTTATCAAATAGTTTAAGAAGCTAAAGATGCTATCCCCAAGGTATCATCGTAACGGAAATATCAGCAGAAATGTCACTTCAGTCACTCCTTGACCGCACGGTCACCCGCATTTGTCAAATTGAAGAGGTCAGCGAGAGAACGCATGCTTCTAAACATGCCGATTTTATCGTCATCGTGAAATGTGTATGTGACGTTTCAGAACAAAATAGATACAAACTAAAGTTTTTTCAAGATCATCTCAGTGACGAAAGTTTTTTTAGCATTTCCATAGTTCCTTTGCAGATTTGTTGTGGTAAAAACGATTCAAAAAATATTATTTGGAAAACACTGTTCCTTCTTCCACGAAGTATTACCGCCCTGTCAAACTTATGTTTGCGAAAAAAAATCTGGCGATTTAGTTAACACGGAAGTAGATAAAATAACATCTCAAAAAAATCAATTGAACCCAGCAAAATCAAAATTGATGAAACGGGCAATTCTATAAAGTCGGTTTTGATATTTTGCATGGTAGATGGCAAAGTTTGTGACGCAGTGTCGTCATGTTCGTCCGCCCAAACGTGTTACTTGTGCGGGGCCAAACCCAGAGAAATGAATGATATGAAAACCATTTAGAGAAATGCAGTAAAAAGAGAATTCCTTTCCTTCGGTACATCACCCCTTCATTAGTGTGTATAAAGCTGTTTGAATGCATGCTCCACATTTCATACCGCCTTGAAAAATGGCAATCAATGGGACTCTGAAAGTAAAGGAAAGGTATTAAAAAAGAAAAAAAGCTGTTCAGGAGAGGTTCAGAAGTGAGTTACGTTTTTCAGTTGGTATGCCTACGCAGCAAAGTAGAAACCCAAATGACGGCAACTCAGGCCGAACGTTTTTTAGGAACCCCAAGAAGTCTACAGAAATAACTGGACTGAACCTGGAGTTAATTAAGCTTTTAGGTGTTGTACTCGAATGAATAAATTGTGAACATCAAACTAATTCAGGGAAGTTTTAAATATACTGTAAAGAAACCCATCAGCTGTACCTAAAAAAATTACAGTTGGTATCCAATGCCTGTAAACCTCCACAAAATTTTATTCCATGAGAGAGACATAATTGAAGCATGTATCCTGCCTATCGGTCAATATTCAGAAGAAGCTCGAGAAGCAAGAAATAAGCACAACAGGTATTATAGAGACCGTTTTACACGGACAACTTCCAGAGTATTTACAAACACGGGCCTATTGAATAGATTATTTATTACATCACACCCATATTTAGCGAATTTACGGACGTCTCCAAAAATAAAAAACAAGTCAAGTTAATCAATAAATGCAACTTATATTAGAAATGGATACGTCAATACCAGGGGAAGATTACGCCAACTCATTCGAGCAAAACTCATCAGATGCCAACAGTGTTTTGATTGTTAGCGTTTTTAATTAAAAACATTGCAATTGTGATAAATCACGTAGATGAAATATATTGTAATTGGTTTGATAATATATGTAGACCCTACATATTTATTAATACATTTTTAAACTATAAACATTGGAGTATAACTACAATCAGATGGAAACAGTGTCTTGAGCGATAGTTTAGTTATAAACATTGTAATTACGATACATTTCGTTGATTAAATATATTTTTACTGTTTTGTAACATATGTTTATATTTATTAATAATTTTTTTTTTACCTTATACATAAAATCATATCCACAATCTTTGTGAAGTGACATTGCCAGTTACAAAAATGTTGTTGATATACCAGAAGTTTAATAAATTTTTATTGTATCTGAGAATAATCAAAAATTACTTTACTTTTTTTGTCAAACATAGTTATAAATGTCGACCCAGTCTGTTTACACATTCAATAAAAAAATGTCCTGCCTACACACGTTGTGTGGCACGACATGCAGTGTTCTCGCCGTGCTGCGTGTATAGGCTGCTCACTGTAAAATGAGCACTTTTGAAAGCCCTGCTTAAGATCTACTTGTATGCACGTTGTGCGTTCTTCCAAATTATGTAAAATTATCATTGCCACAGGACTCCTCACTTTATTTATACGTTGATGAAATAAAACTGTACAATTATAGGAAATGTAAATATTTTAGAAATCTGTTAATTGTTACCACTTTGATACATTAAAAAAAACGGAAAGCGAAAAAAAATAGTTTAAGTTGTCACAAATGATTACCCAACACTTTTTATTCAACGTTAAGATATGGAACTACTTTCTATCCATCGTTACTAACTTTACTGGGCGCAGGTTACTCAGTGCGCCCGTTAAAATATACGCAGATAGGGGTACTGACTTTTTTGTAAAGTTGATTTCAAAAGTGCTAATTTTATCTTGAACAGCCTTTACCTATGAGACTTTAGTAATGACCATGACATTTTGTTGGCGGAAAGTATGCCTGCTAGCAAGGTTCAATGCAGATACCTTAAATAATTTTGTAGTTATCTGGCGCGTATATTTTGAGTTACACCATTTTGAAAAAAACAGTGTTATTCTATCTTGGAGTGCGCGGAAATGGTGTTTTTAATTCAACACCCATACCCTTAAGTGTGTTATTTTCGTAGATGAGCACATCAGGTCATGTTTAACAGTTTCGTTAAAAAAATGTATTATTTTTAACACATTGCAACGCAGATGAAGAGCCACGTAGGCGGTTCTTTTAAAAATAAGTAATGCCAGTAAGTTCTGAATACCAGTTCCAAATCTGGACATCTTATTAAAAACGTATTTAAATCTTTCGCCCCTAAATGTTTAATTTCACAGTGTTGTTTGATTCGCAAACGAATACTAGCCATCACTGTATAGGTACAGGGCAATTTTTATTTTTCACATGGCAAAAGTATACAATTAAAAAAAAAGTCTTACTTTTAAAATGCTTAGAATTTAGTATTTACGTGAAAACTCCTGTCTTACGTAACAGTGCCTGACGAGGTCTAATTAATTAATTTAAGAAGTTAATTTTTAGAACAATTGTCTAAATATAGTTAATCCCCTCTCCTCTCATCACCAGAATATTTCGCACGTCTAGTAATTTGTTAAAATACTGACTGAAAATGCTAAGTAGCTAGTTAATAATATTTAGGTAACGCAATACTAATGCGTATATTTTAGGATAACATACTTAGAAAGAACTTTCATGTATGTATTTCACTTTCATAGCGAATAAAATACTTGGTTCGTGGTTAATTTAGGAAACTCCTAAATAAAGATTTTCCAAAACCTGCTTCTAACCATTTCGATGGACACGCGTAGACGACTGGCATGTTCAAGTTGGCAACGAATAAGAAAACGTGGTTTCCATTATTAAATTGTCGTATTAAAAGTGTTCCGTTCAGGTTACAAGAAATCGCAAGCCACCCCAAACGTTTTTATACTTTTAGCTTGCAGACATAGGGGATGGGGATACACCATTTTATTTTTTGACTGAAGCACTATTGAGAATACTCCGTAGCGTCGTTATATTTTTTTATGCAAAGGAAAAAAAAAACTATGCGGCCTTTGTATAATATTTGGCGCAGAAAAATATTACTATATATTTTCAACATATAAAAAGTTGATGAATAAGTTATATAGGGTAAATTAAATTTTGCATCTTTTAACATCCGGCTATAGTAGAGTGTATTTATGTAACTAAGCAGGTAAGCTTATTCAAGATTTCAAGTTAATAAAAAAATCCTTTCAGACTCTTTGCCAACACCAGAGACATTGTGGTTCAAGTTCAGCAGATTATTTATACTAGTCTGAAAACTTATCTGAGAAATCTTCCTCGGCCGACTCAAGAAGACGTTGGCGAGTCTTGGATTAAAACCCATCTCCAGACGAACTCACCGGATTTGGGTCGCTCTCGCACCTTGGTTCACTCTTAAGACCCACAACTACTAGAAAACCAAACTGATTGATTTTCAGAGGTTTATTCACACAATAGCATAGTTCTTCTCTTTCTTTACTAAAATAATAATTTTTATTTTTTCCTTGGCAACCGGTTTTTTTTTGCATATTATACCAATTTTGGTATACAATAGATAAAACTACAATGAGGGGGTCCACTTTTACAGCAGGAAGTTATATAAATTTGTGATTAAATTACATCTATAAGTACACTGACGAGCCAAAAAAACTGGTACACCTGCCTAATATCGTGTAGGGCCCCCCGAGCACGCAGAAGTTCCGCAAGACAACGTGGCATGGACTCGACTAATGTCTGAAGGTATGCAGGAGGCAATTCACACCATGAATCCTGCAGGGCAGTCCATAAATCCATTCTGCGCCAATTTGAGAAAGAGATTCACGTCTGACACGTTTAATGATTCTCGTCAGTCGTCGTTTGTCCCGTTCTTTCACGATCTTTTTCCGGCCGCAGCGATATCGAAGATGTGTAGTTTTACCGGATGCCCGATATTCACGGTACACTCGTGAAATGGTCGTACGCGAACATCGAAATGTTATCGCTACCTCGGAGATGCTATGTCCCATCTCTCGTGCGCCGACTATAACACCACGTTCAAACTCACTTAAATCTTGATAACCTGCCATTGTAGCAGCAGTAACCGATCTAGCTGCCGACCGCATCGCGTTACTTTGATTGGTTCCATACCTCTGTTATTTGCATACGCACGCCTATACCAGTTTTTTTTTGCTCTTCAGTGTATTTGTAATATTATGATCTACGAATTTAAAATTTACTACAACTCCAGTAAAATGATAAAACCGATTTAAGGTTAACACATTAACAGTGAAAATTAAGTAGGTGACATTTCCCACCCCCGGCCTCATTTTTTGGTAATAATGATGAAAGAAAGAGAGAATACTGGCTCGCCATTCGTGACTCGTACATTAAAATCGAATAAATACAGGTAAATATCCATTCTTTTGCGGAGGCGTAGGTACCTATCTAAGGAATCAGGTAAGCCTAACTAATTATTCAAATGAATAAAAAGTTGTCTCGATCGAATTCACATTCACATTTTACATTCAGAGTTAAATTAGTTACTCTATTGTCTTTTTTGACTAGAAAATAGGAGAAAAATCCTATACATTTTACATTGATTATTTTGGTTTTAATTTTATTTCTTTTGTTGTTGCCTAAGTTTTTCCACTGTTTTTCATTATGCTTTGTAGTCAGCCAACACACTAGGGCCAGGGTATTTAATCAGAGGCCCGTAAACCTCATTAGACTAATTAAATTAACCTGTATAAAATGTGTCCAATAAAATTTTAAATTTTATTCAACTGTACAATTTCCATCAATTTAAATATATACATATATATAGACTATTTTTTTTTGTAAAAATTTACTGAACAATAAATAATAATCTTCTACACAGGCAGGTGGCGCCTAAAGTAATTTCGTGACGAGTGAGTTAGTGAAGAGATTTGGGCGGTTCTTAACAGCGAGGTCTTGAGAGCAGATGAGGGTGAGTGAGATGAGTATGTAGTAGCACCGGAATGAAAGGACGGAGGGATACGGGAGATCCCCGAGAAAACCCGCTGAACAGCGGCATCGTCCGCCACGATTCCAACATGCGAAAATCCAGGAGTGGCCCGGCCGGGGGTTGAACCCGGTTCGCTTTGGTGAGGTGCAAGCAGGCTAACCGCTCAGCCACCGTGGCCCCAATTTAGTGACGAGTTTCGCATGCAGGGACTGTCCGAGCACGTTAAGGTAGCCTGTGTAGGCCGCCGAACGGTGTGCAGAGCTCCAGCAGAAAACGTTTTATTAAAAAACTGTGTAACGTTTCTGAGTGAAGTCTGCTTACGAATAGCATCTAAGAAACGTTACGCGTCTGTAAGCGTTTTCCATTTTCTCCATTTCTATCTAAAGCATGTTTTTGTGATAGCGAAAATTGCTCCAAGGGGTGCTTTCACGGTCATTTTTAGGTATAAATATTCCGGCACAAAACATTAAAAAAGGATTAGGGACGTGCACCAAACCTTTATTTTCATTATTACGCCATAAAATGGCAGGGTCTCGGCACAGGCCTCGCTGCAGATAGGCGAAGTAGATACGGGAAGTCGACGGTGCACGACGCTTCCACGTACAACGCATCAGCGACTAGGTCACGAACATTACACCCCCCATGAGGCGCAATCACGGACGCACAAGCCTATCAGGAGGACGTTCAGCTGCGCCAGCCATCTCGCGTGCTCCAACGCACTTTCAAGGACGCGCGTGTTGTGTAGTGCAGCTTCTTTTCGTTTACGATTCGCTGAAGGGTTTTTTTTATTTGTAAGTTTTGCGTATTTTCATTATCCCTCTCGTTATGTATCCTCCCCACCCCCCTTTGCATAAAAATTAATATCTCTGTGGACCCAGAGGTTATATAGCTCGTTCGCGGCCAATTTATAACTTTTCTTAAGGCTCCCTCCCGCCTACCTGGCGTTGCAGAGTGTTTTAAGTATACTCGGTTTTTCAACTAAAATATTAAACGTCCGTCCAATGTGCTGATCTACGAAAAGAATACTCTCATCAGATGAGGGCTGTGGAATGCTTTCAAGAAGTCGCGCATATTAGAAAAACCGATTCACAGCACTCCTAAATGGCTGGAAACGGTTTTTTTTTTAATTGCTGTATCTTAAAATACACGCGTCCGTACACACAAAACTACTCAAGGGCCCTGCATTGAAGCTTCCTACAAACTTTCTACCAATAAGATAATAGCATCGTCGCTGAAAGTCCCATTAGGTATAGGCAGCACGACGAGAACACTGAACGCCAGTTGAGAGCCTTGCAATAGCGGCGATGGCGCACTTGATGTGCTTGGCAGTGTCGCCCTTATCGCTTCCACGCTTCTCGGCCTCAAACGAGGGGAAATTCGCTAGGTAGACGGGGGCCTTAAGGCGCGGCTTCAGAGATAATGGAAATGTTTGATTATAGAAAATTTGTAATCTACTAGTTGTTTAATACTTTTGTATCTAATTTTCACTGTGTGTTATTTCCTGCTTGCAGAAAAGCAGAAAGTTATTGATAAAATATGAATATGTTCCTGACTTTTTACAACAAGCAGGTAACGTCCAATCAAAAATTCAGTNAGAAAGTTATTGATAAAATATGAATATGTTCCTGACTTTTTACAACAAGCAGGTAACGTCCAATCAAAAATTCAGTACAAATATATCAAACTCCTCGTAAAATAAAAATTTTCTATAACCATAAATTGTCAGTAATAATTCTGAGTCTGAAATTATGACACGAAAACGAAGAATCTCTGCAACAGAAGTGAAACCGAGCCTTAGGGTAACCTCTAATGTGGCCTCTAATGTAGCACTGCAGCCGGCAGTATACGATATGCAGAACTCATTATGAAATAGTAAATACGCTACCAAAATGGTCACAAAAATGCGATTCATGGTGCATGTGAGAGAAAATTACATATTTTTGTATCACAGTAAAGTATTTTGCTAGAATTTACTTATTTAAATGTTAAAGTTAGTTGATAAACTAATATTTTTGATCAAAATTTAAGCAAATTGCCATTTTGGATGCTTCAGAAAACTCATTTCTCAAAAATAATATNACTAATATTTTTGATCAAAATTTAAGCAAATTGCCATTTTGGATGCTTCAGAAAACTCATTTCTCAAAAATAATATCAATCAAGACTATCATAATAATTATTGTGGCCGTATGTGATAAAAATTAGTAATATTGTTTGTAACAGATTTTACGTACATCCATATCAGCCACGGAAGTGATCATGTATACAACTAAAAATAATATATACATAAAATTAATTATTAAAAATTAGGTGCCTAGAATCAAAACCGATTAAGTCCACTTTTTGTAAAAAANAATATATACATAAAATTAATTATTAAAAATTAGGTGCCTAGAATCAAAACCGATTAAGTCCACTTTTTGTAAAAAATTATTTGAGAGTTGATTCGTACGCTGTTTGCAGGCCTGTATACGACAGCCAGCTTTTGCGTTGCAAAACTGTCTTCAAAGTAAATTTTAATGTCGTGGGAAAAAATACCTCAGAAATAAAACTCGCAATGTCCATAGTTGGCCCTACAGTTCGCCTCATAACTGGCTTAGTTCGTGTAGTGATAAAACTTGCTATGTCCAATACATATTAATGGCGATATATTTGGTGAGAGGGGCCGCAGTGGAGTAGTGGTCAGACTGCTCGCCTCCCACCAAGGTGAACCGGGTTCGATTACCGGCGGGATTTTCGAATGTGCGAATCGGGCTGGACGATGCAACAGGTCGGCGAGTTTTCTCGGGGATCTCCCGTTTCCCCCCGCCCTTGCATTTCGGCGCTGCCTCACACCTCGCTTCGCCCTCATCGTATCTCAAGACCTCGATGTTAAGAGCCGCCCAAATTATATTTGGTGTGAATAAAAAATGGCCGTGTCACTGTTACAGTATTCTTCATGTAATATTCTGCTTTAATTTGTCTAATATACTACTGGCATTTTACGTCTTGATACCACAAACTAAAATAAAGAAACAGCAGCATATTAATGATGATCGGTTTTCATATTAGAGAGAAAACAATAATACGTAAGGAGTGTTATCGTACCAATATTGGCATTGTTCAGCACTCTTANGTTTTCATATTAGAGAGAAAACAATAATACGTAAGGAGTGTTATCGTACCAATATTGGCATTGTTCAGCACTCTTATTATGCTTGATCATTTAACCTAACATAGTAAATGATGACAGAATAGAGAATCCGTGAGCTCAGAGGCATTCTCCTATAGGGTATGGAAGCCATAGACAATAAAGTCATTAAGTATTCATACGACTACCAAAAATAATAGGTACATATTACCAAAAGCATATTATTCACGATCAGACAGCATATTATTCACGTCAATTATACTACTATAATTTTCCAACGTGTAATGGTTTCTCAAAACANACTATCATTTTCCAACGTGTAATGGTTTCTCAAAAGATAATCAAACAAGGGAAAATACTTCCCTTTATGTTTAGAAAGAACGAAGTCGCTAAACTGCCTCCAAAGTTTATGATCGTCTTTGTCACACAGTATACAGCGAGGATCAAGAAGAGGTAGGGCTGATATATTATGGGTGTGGAGGTCAAAATAAGAACAGTTAAGTTGTTGCGGTGTTATCTTACTGGCTTACACGCGATGCTCCAAAAGTGTCGAAGAATGGCGTAAACCTCATAGAAATAATTGAGGAAACTACTGTTTGAAAATGTTGTAACAATGACATCTATTTGAACCAGTGGAAGCCGGGTTAGACGAAAAAAATTTTTATTTGTTTATTGAGTGTACAACATGATACTCATTAAGAAACGGTAAAGTTTGTTATTACTCACAGAAGGTAGCTAGGTTTGTATAATTAGTTATGGTTTTTCTAAATAAAAGTTCTTAGCATATTTTTTTATTTCCAGAAAGTCATTATCAAAACTTACTGGCCATGTCTAACGCTCAGCAACGAAACTTTCCACGTCCAAACATTTTTTGCTCGAAGTTAAGTTGACATTTAATATTTTAGGCATTAAATGCGTGTCTTCAGAATTTTATCAAGAATAGCTATTATGATTGCATTATTTGACACGCTTTATAAAGCATTCAGAATGGACGCGGAGATTGTTATTGCGCCAATGGCACGCGCACTCTGACATTTATTTATGTATTTGTTTATTTTTAATGTTTTGTGCACGGCAGCAGCTCTAGGCCTTTTAACAGGACAGTACAGGGCAGGGAAATGGGAGGGTGTTTATGCAGGAACTGCAGCAACATTCGTGTGGAGTGAGGGTGAGAAAACAACTTTCGGACCCCCCCTCGCCCTCAAAATTGAGGCCGCGATGGTGTAGTGGTTAGACTACTCGCCTCCCGCTTAGGCGAACCGGGTTCGATACGCGACGGGGTCACTCCCGGATTTCATGTGAGAATCGTGCCGGACGATGCCCACTGGTCGGTGGGTTATCTCGGGGATCTTCCTTTTCCCCCCGCCTTTTCATTCCGGCGCTGCTTCATACTCACCTCACTTCACCCTCATCGGCTCTCTAGACCGCGATACTAAGAGCCGCCCATATCTCGTGACTCACCACCCACCATTGCAGCCGGCCGGTATTGAACCCACGACCTCCCGAAAGCGAGTCAGACACGCTACCGCATGACCGAACACGCTCACTCTACGAGCTGATCGGAGGCACTGCAAATTGTGCTGTTTCTTGCGACACAGTTTGCAAAGTTTGGTGGTCCTACGTGTCAACCTACTGTCAAAATCTGACCTTAGCTGAGACGTGGAGGAAGGTGTGCGGAGAGGGGAGTCGCTCGCATGTTTGCCGAGGTTTGGCGACCCCTAACGAAGACGCTCGTGCGTCGTCTCTCGTCTGTACAGGCGTTGTTTACGGCGCAGCGTGTAGCAAAGTTACGTCAAAGAAGGGGGAGGGGGGAGGGAGCAACCAGCTGTGTAATATTACCTCGACGTCGGCGTATGGGACGCGTTGAGTCAAGGACTGTTCGAGCCTGATTCAATGATTCACCCGCGCGCCGGTATACGCCCGTCTACGATTGCGCTAGCCCAAGCTGTATCTTAGGACAAGGACACGCTGATTGGTTCACCCATAGACTAACGATGAGGTAGACCACTCATTCGTCTTCTGCGCATGTACCCAACATCGAGCAACCCCAAAGGAACACAACTGTCGAAGTCACACAGTCAACAGTGACGAACGTGTTTGTTTATATTTTAATTTCCAAAAGACAAACACTTTTATATGAACAAAATACTTTCACCGATTTGATTTTAATATAACCTCATTCCAAATTGGTTAGAGGATGTATACATGCATCTCGAAGAACTTGTTATCTAAATAGTGTTCTAACCTGAAATCCCATTCCACGCCGTTTTTGCCTGTCGTATTGGCAGAAAAGCAANCTTGTTATCTAAATAGTGTTCTAACCTGAAATCCCATTCCACGCCGTTTTTGCCTGTCGTATTGGCAGAAAAGCAGTTCAATGTTGGGACACGGAGATTGGTTGTGCGCAGCCAGCGAGATCGGTCTACCTCATCTTTAGTCTTAGGGTTCACCCGACCCCCTGCTGTCAAAGCGCCGGTTGATGCTCCCTTCACCAACTTTGAACCTTAGCTCTAAACTGTGTCCTCTGTTGATAGATGTGTAGCGGAGTGGTTTGTACGGCTCGTAACAACGGGGTCTTGAGAGCCGATGTGGGTGAAGCGAGGTGAGTATAGGGCAGCGCCGGAATGGAAAAGCCCGGGAAACTAGAGATTCCCGAGAATGTTCTCTGGTTTATTTACGGAGGCAATTTTTTGACAGTTCAAAGAAAGTAGTGCCAGTGTTGTTACTCTGCTCATGTGTCCCTCCGCCTCAGCTGTTCTGACACGTGGAAGCCATGCTGTTTTTTACGTCAGTTGTTGACATCACGAGGCATTGCGACGTTATTTCTACAGCCAACATTGCCTCACAAAGTATGGAACTTTTTTGGGGCAGAAAAAAAACTGCAAAATCCAAAATGTACATTTGCATCGTCCGGCATGATTCCCACGCGCAAAAATCTGGGAGCGGCCCTGCCCTACCGGGAATCGTGCCCGGTTCGTCTTGGCGAGATAAGTCGATAGAATAAAATCTCAGTTTTTTTATACGTTGCGCGTTAATGCCAAACCTAGAAAACAGACGTCAACAAACTAGCATGAAAATGCATACTTTATTCAGTCCCTATGCCATGAATTTACTAACTGTAATGTAGATATAAATTACATTAGACCAAAAAAACTGCGTCCGAAATTACCTTGAAAAACTCATTGTCTAAAATTATTATATGTAAATGACAATTTATGCCTCGCTTGAAAATCTGTTAAATAAAATCATTTTATAAGTCTGTGTCACTGTCAAATTTTCTTAGAATATATTTCACGAAATTTAAAAACTATATACGGCCGTATAATTTTTTCCGTCCAACGAAGTTAGTCAAATAATATTGTGTTAAAAATTTGTCTTACTGTCGAGGCTTTTAATTTGACAAACCTGTTCTGATTTTTATTTTAAGGTATAATTTCCAGGTGTGATACCACTGTTACACTACCTTAATTCTCATTACAAAAAGGAATGTTAAGATTTTTTTTTTTGTTTTAAGTGTTGAATGTTTTAAGTGTTGAACCAAGATATAATTTTATTTTCGTATATCTTTACTGAGGGGTAAAATTTAATACCTTTGATGTTTTTGTGTTCTTCTAACAAAATTCGTTCTCTGAAAACTGTTGTATAAATTAATTAAGTCCAAACTATAGTTCGTGTCTAGTTATTGGTCAACATTTTAAAGTTTTATGGAATTGAAAATAACAGTTTTCGATTTGCGTGATTCTGTGATTCTGATTGGCTGAACTCGTCAATCACCAAAAATAAAAACTTAGAATTGGTCCAGTGTACACAATTTTTTTTATGGAAACCGGAGCCATCCAACGTTTTTGGACAAACATGGCAGTGGTAATGACGTTTCGATGACGTCACAACCTTCCAACTTTATTTTATTAACTTTGTTTGAAGCAGTTTGAAGAGAAAATTTGACAGTGTAACAAATGCTATAAGAAAATAACTATAACAAAAGAGTAACGGTCAGATTGCAGTATTTACGAGACACTGGTGGCAGCAAAATTCTTCTGACATCGCAAATGTAGATCGTGATTCTGTGCGTCAATGTGACGGGATTTTGCACGTGTAAGACAAAAAAGCATGGGAGCGCTAGGGGCGACTGAGACATGCACATCAACTCTCTCATCGCCTCTACGCGCAAAGCACTGAACTGGCGTGCAGTCTTGCCATCGATAATGCCCCTTTATGAAACTTTCAGCGGAGACTCTGGCATTTTATGACGTAATAAAAAAATTTAAGGTTTCATGCACGTCCCTATTCCTTTTTTAATGTTTTGTACCGGAATGTTCATACCTAAAAATGACCGTGAAAACACCCGTTTGAGCCATTTTCACTATCACAAAACCATGCTTTAAAGAGAAATGGAGGAACTGAAAAACGTATACAGACGCGTGACGTTTCTTAAATGCTATTCGTAAGCAGACCTCACTCAGACATGTTGGACGGTTTTTTAATAAAACGTTTCTGCTGGAGCTCTGCACACCGTTCGGCGGCCTACCCAGGCGGCCATCTTAAAGTTGGAATTGGGATACGGACACGTCCACTGCTACAGTTAATTGTCGATGGGTCATAATAACGGTGACCGGGAAGCTGGACAGCCAAAGGCTGCCTTCTCTAAAGTTGCACAGTAAAATTTTTGAAATGTCAGCAAGTTGTAGTATGCATGGAAGGGGGGGGGAGTCCCTAATGGCCCGTATCAATTACGTAACCAGAGATTTCTCAAGGGGGATGTTAACCAAATATTAGAAGAAAAATTAATTATTTGTATATTAAAATGCATCATAGTTCATTACAATTACGATGACATACAGGATGTATCTAAATTAGACTGACAAACATATGTTCAACTTATGGTCTAAATTGAATCGTAGGGCAGGTACACATCTTTGAAGTTGAACGAGAAACACTAGTGTTTTTTACAAATATTTAAGAAAATTGGATGATGGAACGTTGAGTGCCTAAATAATGTGTACAGGAACAAAGGTTTGTAAACACCACACCACAACACATGTCTGTCGCTGTTATTTAATAATTATTTCATGGAAATAATAAATGTTTCTACCCTCATTTCGGCTTAACCTCCATGATGCTGTAGCATATTTGGGATTTAAAAAATGGATTACTAACTTGCATGTCACAATTAACTTAACATACTATCCAGACACTCAGTGTTCCATCTCTAGTATTTGTGATAAACTAGAGCTTCAGGTCCAGCTTCAAATATATGTACCACCCTTACGGTTCACTTAAGGCCGTAGGTCGTGTATGTTTTCACCTACTTTTTTTCGTGATTAAACTGCAGCCGAAGTTTTTTGGTCTAATTTAGAAACATCCTGAATTTTATCGTAATTAAATCTCATTAGTAACTTCAGTACTAGTTGTGGACAACCTTAGAGGAGAAGGGGTTTACAACCACCATCCCTTCCCCCCTACTTTTTTTTTTTGTTCCTTGGCTACGCCACTGAATTCTGTGTGCAAATTCGTTATTTTGAAAAAACATTGGAGGCAGGAAATAGTGAGTGTACACGAATATCTGTCCTTCTGTTGGCAACGGAAGTGCCTAGCACGACTGACCGCGAGACAGCAATTAAGAAACCACAAACGAGCAGGCTAACGACTTCATATGCGCAGTGTGTAATGGGATGCAAACCTGTCTTTCTCTTACTCTGTACAACTAGAGCAATCCGTATGGATTTACGTCGTATAGTTAAATATTAATTTTCAAACTGCTGCCAGCCTGGTTCAGTGGACTTTATTGGCATCCTTGAGTTGTATTGATTCATTCACATATTTATGTCAGCATACTCTTGTATACTATTCTATATGCAAACCGTTAGTGATATTAAAAATAATGAAACATACAATTATTCCAACAGACAAGGCAATCAAGTCTGTTACACCATGGGGGAAAACTTAAGTTCCTTAATAACCTACCAGCTGCAGTCAAAACCATATGTAATTACAATAAGTTTAAAGTGTAGCGTTTTATTCTGTGGAATAATATTCTTATAATGTAATTTCATGGTATGACTTATGTGTGACATTGTTATTATTATCAAATTTATATTATTACATATACCGTTTGTTATATAGTGAACTAGTTTTCGTGTGAATCTGCGTGTATAAAACTTAGTAAGTCCTAATCTAAAGCGCTTTGGATGAACTCAGATGCTGACATAAATAACAGAATGAATAAATAAAACTCAAGCATGCCAATAGTGTTCACTGAACCAGGCTGGTAGCCGTTTGAAAATCAATTGGCCGATGAGTCAGAGTATTGACGCTTGAACTGGTCAGGAGCAGTTATAACTGTCTCGAGTAAACATTTACTAACGCCAGTGCTAATACGAGTCGCGTTAACGAGTAGGAATACGCGAGTGTGACTAGCGGGAACTGTACTTTTCGCCTGCCTTTACCTACTGCCACAGAAGTGCCAGTAATCATAAATAACTTGTTGCAAAAAAAAAAAAAAGAAATTTTGCTAAACTAAACGTACGTTCTAGCCGAAATCATAATGCATTCATAGAAATATAGTTTATACACCTATGTCATTAAAATTACTGATAACAACTTTGTCTCTTCCTTAAACACATCTCAGGACCAAAACAAACAAATGTTGTAGTTTATGTATTTCACCCAAAAATGTATTTTATGTAATACAAATAAAAAAAAAAAGTTTTCTTCTTAAAAAAAATGTCGCAGGTTTGTTCCTTGAAAGGTTTTCTATACAAAACAGCTCATTGGGCCCGTGTATTATTTCACAAGATTGTTACAAACTGTCTGAATATATTTATCCTCCAAATTAGCTTCCAAACCTATTTGAGTCATGCGATGCATAACATTTATTATTACCTGTAGGGTTATAACTCTTATTCGTCTGAGCACTACTGGCCTTCTTATTATTGAACATTTGTAAAATTTATCGACGGCACACACACAGTGCCTCGCCTTCTCGGTCACCTTCTGTGGCTTGTTTGTTCGACTATGTTAAGCTACTTTCACAAGACGCGAAATGAATTTTCGTACAAGAGCTTTCACGCAAGTCCTATAGAAAAAATACGAATGAAATTCTAAAAAAAAAAAAAACGTGTTCACGCACAGTTCTCACAAAAAAAAACTAGTGGCAAATTTTTTCACTTGCAAGAGAGTAGGTAACGGCCGTGGTGAATATTTAATAGCCGCAGTGCCAATATAAAATATGTTGTGGACATATATTTACATTAAAATTGTGGATAGTAATTATACCAATAAAACCGTTTTTGCCGTGCTATCTGCGTCAGAAAGTATGGTACGTTTTATCTCTTTATTTTTTACGAGATCTACCTTGCTTGAGAAATTTTCGCGCAATATTCTTGGACACTTCACGCAGTAGTGGTTATTTAGAGTGGCCCAAATTTAAGGAAGGGGAAACGTGGCCCTGTTACGTAACACTTACCCCAATTATTACGGCACTAATTATTGAGGGATCTCTGGTTGATATTTGCTTTAAACGTGTACAGTTATAGGCATGAATATTGTTTATGTTTTTCAAATGTAGATTTCATGCGTCCAAATAACCGTGAATAAATTATACGCTGTGTGCGCAATGCATTTTACTAAAGTGCAAAACTACATTTATCATATAAACTGTCACAAACATTTTTCTTTTTAAATAGGAATGTACCATTTTTTTTTCGGCTAAGCGAACGATTGTGGGGGGGGGGAGGAGATAATAATTGAAAACTCTCTTTCCGTACTTTCGACAGTTACTTTTACGAAATGTTGTGAATTTAAGGTGGATGAAATTTAAGCTAATTACGTGCGTTTTTATGTAAACTAAGTGACCATGAATGTTCTGGGCCGCACTTCAAAAAGTTTATCATTCGTGCGGTAAGAGATAACACACAATTCAATTGGAACTTGTTATCTATATTTGCTCGTCTTACGATTTTGCAAGTACGCTTCAGTCCTTAAAGAGCGGCCTCGATTTTTGCAATATATTTCGCACTCTGGGTTCCCACTGCATTACTTGATAGTTTGCAACGGCTAATCTCCCATTTTTAATTCATTACTTTTTAAATTATTTCTTTTTAAAGTTCTAATTGTATTTCAGGAAATTGGTCGAGCGATGACTTTCATATTTTCTAGCCTATATACTTTGTATGTGCTACTCACAATTGCCGGATTTGTCCATTGGTCGAATGTTTTAACCACAGCGGACGTGAGCAAGGATAAATTTCCATAACGCACATTGAGAAATGATTTCGGCCACTGACCATATGAAAACACAGACTACGCGTTGTAGCAATTGCACTTCGCTAAACAGTTGAAACAATATTACTTTTCGCTTTGTGGCCGCTACAAATTACTCACAGCGTGTTGTGAGTATTCCGGTTTTACCCACAACTCTACGTGAGTATTCTGGTTTCAACCACTACGCTTTATGAGTATTTCGCGTTTATCCGCATTTAGGTTAGGTCAAGCGCCGACCAACGTAAATTATTTGGAGGGGCTGGGGGCGATGCTCATTGCTTTGGATTTAATGCAAAATATATTACAGTATATTCACGGTTTCTTCACACTTTTTTAATCAAACCTTTGAACTAAAGAACTGTTTGTAACAAGGACGTCTCGTGTATAGTCCATTCATGGTTCCTTCCAAATTTTCTGAAGCCCTGCTAAGATTCTTCTTTCAGGATATTCCTCCGCCTACACGCAAACAGAGCTTATCCCAGTCTAGAAAATTACGGCAAAGGGGCAACGCTGCACCATATACTTGCGCACTTAGTGTAATAATATTTCGCAGAAGATCTATTTCTTACTAGGTATTACCAACATACCTACTTTCTCAATGATTTTATCCATATTAATAATATATTAAATATTTAACTTATATATAAAACATAAATACCATTTCTATTTAACCAAAAATATGGTACTTTTATATCCTTTTACGTTAACGCAAGCACAAAAAGCTTGTGATACATAACATAATTAGTAAATAACCAAACACGTCATACGTGGGGTAATTTTTCAAATGTTTGATTCGAAAAGTGTAAAGAAACCGGGAATATGCTTTAACGAATTTCAATTAAATAATTCACACATCAAGATTAGATTTTAGTACAAATTTATGATACACTATTGTATTGCTTCAGAGAATAGCCTTATGGTCTCTTGACTTCTCGTTGGCTGGCCAGAGCGCTTTGGATGCAGGTGGTCCTACCCGCTGGTAGTCATTTCAAACATAACAAGAATCCTCTCTCGAACTACTTTCTGTTGGGCAATGCAAAGCCGCCGTGCGAAACTTCTTAGACGGAAGCCGTGGGCGCATCGAATCAGGAAAACAGACAGCACCTTCCAAGAAGCCATTTCCATACAATACATTTCGTATTCGGTGACCACACCCTATACACTACCTACCACGTTCTGTTATTAACAATTTAATCAACATTAATTTTACATTTATTTATTACCACGAAAACAGCTATTTGAAACCTCTATTATATTTTCACTGTATGCCTGATGGCGGTTACAACGATACCTCACACAGTTTTTTAGTCTCATACGTGAGTTCATAAATAAGGTGCGAGAGAATAGCTTTCCACAATTTATCCGTTTGCGACTCACCTGCGGCTGTTTTAAGACGTTCTTGCGCTACTCGAAATAGCGCAGTCATATTGCCTTCGGAAGCACGACCCAAATACAATGAGCACATTTTAGAACACCTTATCTCGTTTGCCATTATTTTTTCCAACAAGCAGTAGTGAATATTTGCTACGGCATATGAGGAGTGTCGTTTCAAACAGGGTTATTTCCACCTTGACGGGGTTTTCAGCAATTACGATAAACTAATTGCAAGCAGACCAGTAGAAGCACTTTTTTTTTCCCCCACATGTTCATATATGTATTCTACATTGTTATACGATGTTAACGAGGATGTTTGCTAATTGTTGTGGTAACTGAAGGAGACAAAAAACAACTATCGAATTTTGAAAATAAGCCTTTTTTTGTCGCGCATCACAGGAAATAAGCTCGTTTGTCATGAACGCTATGGAATTAAGGCGTTTTTATGTGAATTGTGTCGAAATGCGATTGTTATAGGGTACATCTCCAACGTCGTCTTCAATGCATTGACACCACTCGTCTGTTTCAGGCTGAACATTAGGGACTTCTCTTGTTGGCCCAGCAATAATCGCTTTATACCAAGCAAGTTCATCGAGCTTATTCCAGTCATCACCAAATTGCTTAGAAAGCGATTTGTTTACACCCTTCTTGGTATTAATGTTTAGTGCATTATGCTCAATCTGTAGATCATCTATGTACATTGTAATTCTTTTTTTATAATAAAGTCTTTATCCTCAAATCTGTAATATTGGAAAACTTGTACAGTGCATCTCCTAGGTTTGCCGTTGCTTCCGCTGATTTTACATAATTTCTATTCGTTTCACACACTGAATCTAGATTCTTGAAGGTGTCTTTCAGACGTTTGTTTTTCAATTTCCAATCGTGACCCAGATCTTTCACTTCTCCGTGTTTTCTGATAATCTCACGATACTCTTCTCGTTGCGTAATAAATGATTTGTTATCTGGTGTCTTTTTCAATACGGCCAAATACTTTGTCGGCGGGCAAGGAACTGTATCCACGGACAGGGAAGAAGAGACATATTTACTTACATAACCTGCGGACTTCGAAAACAACCACAGTATTACAGTATGAAAGACGTGGCTGTTTTTATTTTGTCCGCCACATCCAACACAAAATAATTCTGTTTGAGGTTACGTTGCGACTTGCACCACGGGAGCGGTGTCGATAGAACAATCGATTTCATAGACGTTCGATTATTCAGATGTGGAAATACGAAATTTTAAGCAGTATTAACCACGATGTACTTGACACTGTAATAGAAAACAAAGCATTTTGTTGTGGATCGTGAATATTCCTGCAAATAAGCCTTTTTGTGCCGAACATCGTTTTTCAATCCTAATTTTCGGTGGCAAATACGTCGACTAGACTCAACGTATTCAATGAGCCTGTGTATATGAACTTCCACAGCCGATTTCAATTACATACTGTGCATCATTTTAATCGAAAATAAAAATAAGTAGCTTTTAAGAGACTCTCCTTACATAATTTCATTATTTACATATTTTTACCTAACACCTATAATTCAACGGTAAGACTCGGAAGTACTCTCCCTCGTCGCCAACTGTACTGGGCGCATGGCGGTCAATATGCCCGTTAAGAGTTCTTCTGTAGCCGCCGTCGGTAACGGTTCGGATTTTTGGACCTCGACGTCGGGGTTGCGACGTCATTTTGTGTGTGTGCTGTTTGACTATTTGGCGAGTTAAATGGACTTTCGCTTTTTGGATATTTCGTATTATAAACATTATTGAGCATTAAAGATTAATTCGATTTTTTGTGATATTCACTGGCTGCACAGGCTACGTCCTGAGGCCAAGCGATTTCGCGTCGCATTAGACGCGGAAGTGAGTACGAAGAAGTTAAGATATGTGCAGGTGGGGGGCAGTGACATTTTTCAAAGGTTGATTTCAAAAGTTTTTCAATTAACCCCGCATCTTAACAACGTTCGGGTTACGAGAAGGCGACTGTTTTCACAGTACACGTGAAAGGTGGATGTTAGATTTTTTTTTGTCTGTGTTGTCATCGCCGCCGGTGAGTCGAGACCCGGGTCAGCGGGCGATAGCATCTGCGATTGCCTAATGGCTTCCCCAGCTCGCCTTGACGCATCGCCGGAGAATCTTTGTAAACGGATCTCTTATTCGTCACCCTAGACCCCGGGGGGACAGTCGACAAGACGCACCTTGCGCCCGTCAGTTGAACGGAGACTACCGACGGGGATAGCGGTCTGCTGTGGGCGTTCGTGTTGCGTGATGGTAAGTCCCCCGAGACACGTCACCTAATTATACTACTTAACGTACTTAACGACCGTGGGAACGGCAAGTGTTAATTATGACTCGTTCGCGTTTGTCGAGTAATTTTAAAATCAGTCGTGGACAAACAAACTACCCTTTCCCAATTGCAAATTTTTCAACGGACACACTAACGTGTTCGTTCACAGCGACGTAAAATAAAGTTACGTGTTTTCACTTCGTAATTAGACTTTAACGTTTAAGTTTGTGAACACTATAGTATTTTCTGCCCCATTTCCACAGGAATGCAGCCCATTCACTATTACTTCCAACTTTATGAAGTCCTGCTCAAGTTCCACTTTCAAGCTATTCGTCCGGCTCGTGCAAACATCAAGGATGTAACGCACCGCATTCATGCGCACTCAGTTTAATAATATTTTGCATGAGAACTATATCTTACAAGGCATTGCCAACACACCTATTTTCACCCTATTTTTATTCACATTAATAAATTAAATAAAGGGAAAAGTTAAATTAAAT
>NQII01012866.1:7534-24687 GCA_002778355.1 Clitarchus hookeri
AATTCATAGTTCATAATTCAAACTCAGATATATGCACACAAAGTCAAAACCAGGGAAGGCCCATGTTCAAGGGGACCCGGGTTCGATACTCAACTCGTTCGGCCCGAATTTCTATTTTGAAAATCACTCCATGTGAATGCCGAGATGGTTCCTTGGTCGAGTCCTTACTTGTTCCCGTTCGCCTTAGAAACTCGCTCAGTATCAAAATAGTATAAAATTTACTTTTATTGTTGCTTCAGTTTGCACACCACCTAGATAATGTAAACTCACGCTACTATTTTAAGATAATCTAACACAGTCACGAATAAAAAATATTTGTGTGTGTAATTTTCTCTCATATCGAATCCGCAGCATAGGGCTTTCAGAATCACGGGCCAGCCACGTTTCGAGGACGAAAAACGTTTAAAAAAATGGCATCACGTAATGCAAACAAAAGTGTATGTATTAGCTTTAAAAAATCACTATATTGAGCACAAAAATTTATTTGGTATCAGCAATTACTTCCATATTTCAGGCTTACCAAGATACTATTTTGCATTTTACAGGTATTTAAGCGTTGCGGTGGTGTGCAATTCTAATATATTATATTAAGTTTCCCTGATGTAGTCATTGTTAACGGCGGAATTTACTATGTTATCTGGTATTGGTAGGCCTATGCTTTTTATACTTTTTCCTGATAATGTCTGCACTTGATTTTCAATTTCAATGAGTGCAAGGTAAAAAACTTCGTCATTGAATGTTGCTTGTGAATTAAATGGTAAAAACGCTTATAAGTATTTCTATGTTATAGATAGATATGTGCTACCGCGGGGGTTTTTTTTTAGGTCTTTTTATTCTAAACAATTCGTTACTACATGATATAATTCCATCTTTAACTGTTTAGACAGCGTATTGCAAGAGAGCGCGCTGGCGGCAAACTTTTTTCCGACTTGATTCACTATTATCGTCACTGCTTACTCATTATGCTACTTTACGTAACAAAATATATACTAAAACCTGGCCAGAGAACATAGCTATGAATAAAAAAAAAATCACGTAAATTGGATACGTGGTTCTCGAGTGATAAGCACACTAACAGACAGACAGAGACACGTTGAGTTTTATAATATGTATAGATGCAGTATTTTTTGTGCGATTGAGTATTTGAATGAATGAAAAAGCTGTAATTATTTGCTTATTAAATTATTCTTTTTTTAATTTTATTGTGTAGCTTGTACTTTTATAAGTGTACATATGTGAATACCTTTTGTTTAATTAATGAGCGCAAAAATCACTTTTACTCTCAGGTGTTCCCCATTTTTAAGTTTGTCGTGGTCGAATTGACGTTCATTGCAATGCCAATTTCTAAACAGCTGAAAACCTCATACATTAAACAAATGGTAGAACTGGTGGTATGGCGTTCCGGGGGAAGGGAAGGCTGCACCTAGAAAGTTTGCTAGAACCTGGAGCTATTTAACTTTTTCAAGCAAACATATCTGCTCTAGTGACCTTTTAGTGATGGCACAACCATTCAGATGTGTTTGTCTGCCATTTTGAAGACGTTTAGATGATAATATTTGTGAATTTGAAAGGGGCTTTAAGAAAACAACCGTCCGTGAAAACGTGATTAATAGTAACTTCAAAGTTCTTAGAAGTATAGGTCTAAACACGTGTCTTTTCTTCTATCATGAAGAGCTGACGCCCGTGTTGACTAGTTACTTATCTGAGACAGTCATGCGCTCGTGCCTTATCCGTTTCACATTTGAAGAATGAATGCCTTTTGTTATTTCGTAAGTGATAATGACTCGCGTTTATAACTATTTTTGTAGCCATTAACAAAGTTAAAACATGTGTTAACTGTGTTTAGGTGACCATGTTCTCTTTGAAAGACTCTAAGGTTATTTCTAAACTTTGTAAACTCTAGATTGCACTAAAATAATTTGTTATGAAATTGAAAATGTAATCTGCACTCAGTTACATGAACATTACAGCAGTTGTTTGTCTATTACTATATGGGTACAGAATTTTCAATACAATGTAAGCAAATAAAATGCTTATTGTTTAGTAACCTTTAGTTCCCCATTGGTTTAGTAAAACTTTTATTTGCCTTAAAGAAAGTTGCCTGGTGCTATCACAGTAATATAGTCATTTGCTAAACAAATCAGTCAATAAGGACTTCGGCCGCGGACACAAATTACCATATGCTCTCCACTTCCCCCACCACTAACACTCTGCAGACACCGACGACTGGAAAGCTCGAAGGCAATCAGCTACGATCTTCGTTCGACAATCTTCAAATCTTCATAGGATTAAGGTGACTTCCATATTCTAGCGAATACTTACATAACCATCACCATCTATAGATTCGACATTCAGCAAACATTTTTTTCAGGAACTTCTTTTGAAAGTCAGTAGTTACCCATGGTACTGTTTTGTCATANTCAGCAAACATTTTTTTCAGGAACTTCTTTTGAAAGTCAGTAGTTACCCATGGTACTGTTTTGTCATATTTATTATTTTTTATTTCGTAAAATTTTTACGGCGCCTTTATATCAACTTGCAAATTTATTTTTTCTTTGTCTTTCATGTATACTCCTTATTCAGCGGACTTGGGAAAGTCAGAACGGTGGAACAAATAAAGACATAATCATGCAAATTGCCGTAAAAGAGGCGCAATAAATTGAAATTAAATTGAAGTTACTAAGGGGTTCAGCTTTTACGCTTGTGTCCAGACTTTCTGTTGTTAGTTCAAAAATAATATTCACTATGGGCCTTTCGCCTGACGTGTCGAATATCCCTTTAGCAAAGCTGACGCCGTGCGGTGGTTGGAAACGGTGAAACCCGAAGCCGGGACGACTGTTGCGTGTTTCCCGTTCTGACGCACAAAGTTGACAAGAACCGGTTCCACGTCGCGAGCGTAAATATGGCTAGGAGCGTGGTTTCCACGCTGCAACGGGTTTACTATTGTTTTGTGGCAAGTAAGGCTCATTGGCTTGCTTATAACGCGCAAAGAGGCCAAGTGCTGTCTGTGTATTGATGCAGGTTGGCGCTTCGTTGGAGATCCTGTGGCACGATTCTCTTTTAATTTTGGGGCCGCAGTGGTACAGCGGATAGAGTGCTCGCCTCTTACCAGTTTAAACGGCGTTCGATTCCCGGAGGTGTCGCTTTCGGATTTTCGCATGTGGGAATCGTTCCAGACGAAGCTGCTGGTCAGTGTGTTTTCTCTGGGATCTCCCGTTTCCCCCCGCTCTGGCATTCCGGCGCTGCTNGCATCATCCTCATCGGCTCTCAAGACCCCGATGTTGAGAGCTGCCGACACCTGTCAATTTCACTCTTTTACTTTTCCGCTTGCCGAGAGTAGATTTACATAGTGGAAACAATAAGCGGAATGTAAGTTATAATGACACGAAGTGTAGTGGTCAATTGCCTTTCAGAATATCTTTAACTCCGCTACGCCCAGCTAGCGACGATCACGTAATTGGGTTCGGTTTCCTGTTGCGACACTGTGTTAAAAAGTGGCATAAAGAACCTGTCTACCACTGTAATTATTCAGTAGTTCGCCATATTTTAAGGTAAGTAGTAAAGCGAGAGTGATAACGTATATTGGCTGGGACACATTTTATGTAAAAATTATCGTTAGCATAGAATGTTAAACGTCAAGTTGGAAGGAAAATGAAGTGGAAGAGAAGTTAGAATGCTTGATAACTGTAAATATGACGTATTAATGAATATACATTATCGAGAAAATTTAAAAGCATGAGCTTGAAATCTTCGAAAGACAATTTTTTACTTAGCAGGAAGAAAAACATGAAATAAAGGCGTAATCCTCTATTATCTCCCCCCTCCCCTTTTGCCCAACCATTTTCACAGCCCCCGTGGCTAAATAAAATATAATTAAATTATTTCGTGGCTATTACAGAACTGGCAGTGATTAAAAAGTATGGGATCTTTTTGGAATCAGTGACACATTTACAAAACTACCTGTGGAAAAGAAATTATAATATAAAAACATGCTGTGGTAGCTTCAAATTTTCTATTTTTTAAAATGGCAAGGAAGACCAAACTGAGAAAATACAGATTTTGAAATAAAAGGATTGTAAAATTTGGTTCTCCGCTAAACTATGTAATATGTGAACTTCTTTCTTCTTTGCGTTTAGTTTGTTAAAGTTTATGGTGGACAGATGCCTGTCTCTTACGTATCACTTAGTCGCTAAAATTAACTTAACTTGCGCAGAGATGTATCAGGGCGTGGCAACAAAGCTCCGTGTATAAAAAGAAGTGTTTCGACTGACTGACTCACTCACTCAATTACTCAGTCACTCAATCATCAACGCACAGCCCATACTACTTGGCGCAAAAGCATGGACATTTAGGAATGACTTATTCTTGGGTACAGGCGCCCACTAAAACGGATAGTCCGGAATTCGGAGGGTGAAAAGAGGTCAAATGTGTTGTAGAGGTCTCCTCAATACCTTATTACCCCGATAAGATATAATTGTACTTTTTTTCTTTTAAAAAAAGCTACCTATTGTACATGAATGCGTAAAAAATATTTTNCCCGATAAGATATAATTGTACTTTTTTTCTTTTAAAAAAAGCTACCTATTGTACATGAATGCGTAAAAAATATTTTCAGGTTTTTGGAAATTCAACTCTAGAAAGGTCAAAGGGTATTTAATGTGCTTTTCAGGACTCCTTAATAGCATATTAACGGTAATATGTTGTCATTTCGTTTGCTTTTAAAGTTTGGCTATATAAATACCAAAAAACTAATATCATTATTTTTCTAAACTCAGATCCTTAAGAAGGTGAAAAGGTTCGAATGTGTTTTGCATGATACGAGTATGTTACCTATATTTCATCGTTCCCATTCCTGTAACCTGCAAATCAACATGTTCAGTAAAAATTTATCAAAAGAAAAATATATGAATACAAATGAAAAATGTTTTCTTCTGAGAAAAAAGCTTTATTTCCCACACAGTCAAAGAAAAGTTGTTTGAACTGAGCAGGATCAATAATTAAATAGATATTTTTAGTAGACTGTACGGTTAGCGAAATATATCGCGTTATGTTATGTTCCTTAATGAAGTTTTACGAGTACAAACGTGTTTAAATTAAATTTTATACCGCAGTTTATAATTCCATACGTCATTTTAGGTTAAGTGTGAATTGGGATACTGAGACCATTACAAATGCACAGTAACCAATATCAGAGCTGTAATATGTAATTGATTTCTCGCAAAAAAAAAAGNTACTGAGACCATTACAAATGCACAGTAACCAATATCAGAGCTGTAATATGTAATTGATTTCTCGCAAAAAAAAAAAGTCATACCTATAAACTTGCGACTCACTCAGAGAACTGTCAAAATCACATGTTTTAACAATGGCGAGNAAAAAAAAAAGTCATACCTATAAACTTGCGACTCACTCAGAGAACTGTCAAAATCACATGTTTTAACAATGGCGAGGTCGTTTGTATTTGGTTTCCCAACAAATTTGCACTTTTACCGAATAAAATAATATCTAACCTAACTTGAATACATTCCCGTAGCATTACAAATAGAAATACTCAGAAGACAAAATAAAGAGGTCGTGCGGCAAAGTAAACTAGTATAGCTGCACCCAAACTCTCAAGTTGAACAGAGAAAAAAAAAAGGGGGGGGGGGNGGCTGGTTTAACGTAAATTATTAAGGGGATTAAATTCAGTGAATTCGATTTAATGCCAAGTCACTGCTAGCGAACGCTACTAAACTAAAATCCTGGCAGTCTTTCTTATGATAATGCCAGACAGTATATTAGGGGGCTGAGGTTCCTCATGTCACTCGGGTCACAAGTTTTCAAGTTCGGATACCGGGTAAAACTTGAATTCGTTCGATGTTTCTGTTTGTAAGCTGTCTCGCGATTGGCCTCCAGGTGCATAGCTAAGGAGTAAAAAAATAATGACACTAAACAAAAATGCAGAACCGNGCTGTCTCGCGATTGGCCTCCAGGTGCATAGCTAAGGAGTAAAAAAATAATGACACTAAACAAAAATGCAGAACCGTAAGAACGTTGCAGGGTTAACTAAGAGTGCCTAAATTCTCTACGCTGGACTTTCCAGCGGGACAGACGATATGTAGCGCAAGAAGTCCAACACGGACGATTTGCTCGCCACGTCACGCGGTGTCAGATAACCAAACAGCTTGTTGCTGCCACAATAATATTTCTTTTTTTTTCTTTTTGAGGGTGGCGGTCCTGCAACCAGGAAGCCGCCGCTTTGTCGGGGGTGCAACCTCGCCAGATGGCATGATGGCATTCGTCTACTGGCCAAAGGAAAAGTACGAGGACAACGCCGAAGCCAGATGCGAAAGGGAAAGCTGCCCCTCTTGTATAAGTTAGGTGTTTTCCAATGACGCCGTGTCCTCGTCCGAGAATAAGGGGTTAAAAAAAAATTCTCGTTTGAACTTGGGTGACCGCTTAAGCCAGGACGAAGCATATCCTTCAAGTAAGTTACGTGTATTGCAGTCCGTATCCTCGTCCGAGGATAATGTTGAAAAGAAAGGATATTTTTCTCATTTTATCCTTGGCCAGGACGAATGGTGTCCTTCAAGTACGTTACATGTCTTGCAGTCCGTGTCCTCGTCCGAGGATAAAAAGGAAAGGATATTTTTCTCATTTTATCCTGGGCCAGGACGAATGGTGTCAAGTACGTTAACGTGTCTTCCAATGACGCCGTGCCCTAATCCGAGTGAATGTGAGTGAAGAGAATTGGGCAGCAGTTAACATCGAGGTCTTGAAAGCTGATGGGGGTGAAGTGAGATAAATATGGAGCAGCGCCGGAATGCAAGGGTGGGGGAAATAGGAAATACCCGAGAAAACCCGCCGGCCAGCGTTATCGTCCGGCACGATTCCCACATGCAAAAATCCGGGGGTGACCCTGCCGGGAATCGAACCCGGTTCTCCTTAGTGAGAGTCGAGTTGTCTAACCACTACACCACCGCGTCCCATGTCCTCAGCTAAGGATGAGTATTTAAGATTGCTGACCACCAAAGAATTAATTATCTTATACTTATTTGTACCAAATACCGTTCAACTTGTAGACATTGCTTGCAAGTGCTCTTTACTCACTTAAAAATTTATATAGATCACATAGTTTTTGCGTCACGGCATGTCAGAATCGCAATTTTGGTGTTTTTAGAATGCAAAAATAAAATAAACGAAATAATTTACAGAAAAATTAACAAGAATGCCTGTAAGATCATGCTTAATATATTTAAGGTATTCTTAGCAAAATTTATTTTTCCAAAAGTTATGGACTACTACAAATCAAGTGTATTTACAAATTTCCTTATTTTGAGAAATTTTTAAAAATTATGTAAACATTTAATATTGTGATTTGAAAATTTTCTTGAAGTAACTTATTGGTATCTTATTTTAGTGTGAATTGTCTAATTAGGGTAAGTGAGTTAGTTTTTATTAATTTTACGTCCAAAAACACTATAAGTGTAATTTTTACATGCTATTATGAAAAAAAAATGTGTGGTGTACATTTTTTTATGCGGGAAATTAGTACATATAAGTAATGCCTGCAAGTTAAACAGTAATTCGAACAAATAAAAAAATAATTTTTATGGTGGCCAGCACTTTTTTAACACTTGCATTCTGTACACATTTACTGGCATTGAGCCACAAAGCTATAATTGTGTCACTATGTCCATCGGTGCCACTGTGGCTGAGCGGTTAGCCTGCTCGCCTTCCTCCAAGGCGAATCGGGATCAATCCCCGGCAGGGAATTATGGTGCTGCTCCATTCTCATTTCATTTAACTCCGTCTGCTCTCAAGACCTCGTGGTTAAGAACCACCAAAATCTCCCAACTCGCCTCAACTCAGTCCAACTATGTCCACCATATAGGCTTACTTACCATCGTCCTATTGTTCGATACCACATCTGACACGCCTACTCCACTTAATAAAGTTCATTACTAGCTGGCTCTCAGCCAATAGACGGACGATTTTATAGTCTCCAAATTAAATACCGTTCCATAATACAGTCTATATTGTTTACTTCAGAGTGATACATGTCACTTCGCTCCGTGTCATTAAATAAAACACATCAGCATCGGTCTCAGGAGAGCATTAGACCAACTCAGCTCCTTGAACCCAACAGAGGACAACAGTAGCTATGAAAATGCTACGAATACATTACAGAAGGAGAAGATACTGCATAGAAAGATTTTCAGTATTATTGTTCGATACAAGTACTGACGTTACTAAACAAAATTATATGTTTGCTGAGTTAGTTGCTCAGGGCCAAGAAAGTTGTGTGTTGGTGTCTTTTGGTATGATTTGGTTTTCAACGTATGAGCATGACTGCTGATCCTGGTTGTGGATTATAGGAAAAGTGTTCTGTATTTCGTAGGGCTCCATAATACTTTGGCCCCTTCTGTTGTTTATATACACAAATTAGCTTGATTTTCGTGACACAATTTGTCAGAAGAATTTTGCAGTTCATGAAAATGTTATTAATCAAAATGCTGTTATTGCTGTCGCTTAAGCTCCTGTATTGTATTCCCGCAAAGAAGTCAAGTTTGAGTTAGGGGGTGCAATTTGAATGTTTCGTGAGTTTGTAACACTGGTGATATGAATGTATTGGTTCGCATGTACTGCTTGCGTATAATGCGTAGATTTCACTCTATTTTGCTTCACCGAAATCGGTTGACTGGTTCTCGTTTTACATCCATGCGAATTTTGTCTGAAGCCGTGTTCCAATTGGCAGTTTTTGTTAACAAAATGGTCACGCAACCCGTTCTGTCTACAAAATCTATGACGCATTTTTGTCATTTGCATTTACCGTTTTGTCAGCTTCGAAGCTGGTAGATTACAAATACAAATTACCAAACCGCCGCCATATTAATTTTACCTGTTTAAAATGTTTAAATTTACATGCATGCGAGGTTATTGAAATAAGTAAATGTGTACTGCACTCACAATAATTACTTTACAAAGCAAGTTTCCTGAAATATGTTTGAAATTGGTTTTTTATCATAGAGCAATTTTTGTTAAGTAACAGTTCTACATAATATTTGCTTTATTTTCTTAATTTTAAAATTTTAAACGGCCCTTTAACGACTTTTTGGGAAAAATTTACTTTTTATTTTAAGACTTGGTGGACTTTTAATTTTGCAATCATGAAAACACTCACATAGCACCGATCGCGTGCTAGACAGTTGAATGCCGTGGTGTTCCGACTAAACCTTACAAAATACCAAATACAAATTACGAAAAACCAAACTGGAAATAAATGAGAACACGGCCTGAGTGACAGTCTGGCGTAGTGTTCTAAGAGATAAGGCCAAGTCTCATTCGCTATGCTCAATCTTTCATTTATGTGCCGTCACATTCTCTTCAACGAAATTATTAAATATTTCTTACATTTCACAATTGCGGTTCAATGTATTGGCCAAATTTTACCACCGAGGTATCTGGAAATTATGAAACGGCAAGAATATATTAATATGTCAAAAATGATGCTTGAGTAAAATTCGCAGTTAGTGTTTGTTCTGCAGCGTAATGTGTCCCACCAGAGAGGTATAGTTGTAATTTCAAAATAAGTGTCCCTAAACAAATGAAGTAAACTAGAAATAAATGAGCAATAAATGACGGCGTGTGAAGTAGGACCTAACCCATCCTGACCCAGTGTACACAGTTGTGTAGATTGCACACGTGTAGGTAATTGTAGGTCTGTACTGCACAGTGCCAAGCTCAATTACCAATGACCTTACCAGAGCATAAATGACTCGCAAATCGTCTTACCGGTTCTAAGTTATGACTGGTTCACATTACTGAAGCCGAACTTATAGCCTAGAGCTCAATGGCTGTGACAACGAAATAAGCGTTGCGTCGACTTAAATTCAGCAAGTACCATAAAATGTTTTGTTTGCAACACCTTAAACCGCATATAAAAGTGTTCTGCAAGGGTTGACGGGCCCATCTACCTGAAGCTATTTTCCACTTTTGATGCAGAGAGGCGCCAGAGAGATAAAGGCGACACTGCCACGCGCATCAAGAACGCAATGGCCACTACGCGCAAGACTTCCAACTGGTGTGCAGTGTTGTCGCAGTACTGCGCGTATATACAGGATTAAAGCGGTGACCATCGTATTATTGGTGGACAGTTTGAAGCAAAGTTCTTAGAAGGGCACTGTACTAGTTTCGCAGGAATTCTCCCAGAAGCAATAACAGTCGAAGAACTTCAAAACAGAGCTTTCAACAAGCGTGATCATTTGAAAGTTGGATTCCGCCATTAGTCTGAAGTGATATTTCTTTTCTTGTGTAAACAGATTATGCACACGTGAAATAGTTAGTTTTAGAAACGTACATTACAAACACACTGCAACCCAGTTCGCGCAGCAGGTAGACGCGCGCCTTAAGAGTCTGCATTTTTCAATTTATGAGTAATAACTTTCTTTTCGGTGGAACAACTGAATATTTCTTACTGTAGCAAGTTTACACTTTACAAATCCCTTCAAAGGATAATGCCAAATTTCATCCACGCGTTATCTGGTAATTATGGAACGGCAAGAATTTATTTATAACTTTAAACATGATGCTGCCATAATCACGTCAAAATGTCTTATCAAATGTTTATAATTTGTGTAGAGCGTAAAGAATATTGGCAGAGAGATATCGTTGTAGTTAGAACATAAGTGGCCCTAGACAACTGAAACAAGCAAAAAACCAGCATTCGAAACAACATTTGAGGCCGAGCCGTAAGAGTTAGTAGTCCGTGCATATTATTTGCACATTCTTTGTTTTGAGAGTTTGCGCGTATCTCAACAAATAAATATCCTGGGAATGCGACATTTCGCCAGAAAACACGAAAACAAAATATTTAAGCCCGCACAGTTTCGTTTTCATTACATTCAATTTTATTCTAAAATAAAAAAAACGTTAAAAAAAAAAAATACCGTCCGTAGAGGTTGCCGGCGCAGTTTGCTTCAGTGGTAGGAGCAAAGTAAAACCGCGCCGTCGTAGTTTAATCTGTGGGCTTTGATCGCTTGTAATAAAGTGCCAAAGTCACGGAACGGATATAATTTGCATTCGCACAGGAAAGCACAAGCACTGCGCGTTGGCCCAGCGCCTTGGTCGTGCGGGCGATGGGCGCCGCGCGTTGTTATTATTGCCCGTATCGCTATACCTCGAATGCGAAAAAAAAAGGTTATAATAATCTCGGGCACACGTACTACTAAAAAAAGGATATTTTCCTTGTTCTAGCCTGGGCGCTCGCGTGCCAGGGCTGGGAAGTGGGGAGGGGGCTTCACTCTATAGGCCCTTTCGAGCCACTATGCAGCCGTGCTGCCAACACCAAAAACACAATGGAAGTTTATTCATGTTTAGGAACAACCAAAAAATACCTTCTCTCAGCTTATTACTGTGAGATGGTTACAAAACAATCCCTTTTAACGTATAGCNAGGAACAACCAAAAAATACCTTCTCTCAGCTTATTACTGTGAGATGGTTACAAAACAATCCCTTTTAACGTATAGCAAATTACACAACGACAATTTTGTGATTTCACTCGATCATTGCAGAGTTCCTAATAATGCTTTTTGTGCCTTGTCTGCTGTTATGTTTACGGAGACGAAAACGTTGATCTCCGATTTAGTTTGCTAGAAGGACGTTGAAAATACAAAGTAGTTTGATTAAATGAAGAGTCTCTAGTCTTCAATGCCTAGTTGTAGAAAGTATTGGAAGTCATCCCCTAAAATAATGGATACAAGATCTAGACAAAATTTGCCTTGGCGAAGATGGATTGCCTAGATCGTGCCGACAGGGTAGCCAGTACTTGGATCCATAGATTTTCATCGTACTGATGGGACCGCGGTGTTATAATGGTTAGTCGATTCGCCTCCCGGATGGGCGAACCGCGTTCGCCCATGTGGGAGCAACCCCGGCGGGGTTGCTTCCGGATTTTCTCATGTGCACTCTAAATTCGGTTCAGTGGAAAACCACTAATTCGCAGTGAAATTCAACCACTCCAATAAGTGAAAATGGCTCCAATTAGAAGCAGTGAAAAACCCCTGATTGTTTCAGTTAAAACAATTATCTTATTGAATAAATGACAGCCAACTGCAGCGGCAAATTAAATATTGCTTTTATTTAATTTAACTAAATAATTACGAGAAATAATCATACTTACGATAGTTTACTTATTATATTGTACAAAAGTACGTTAAAAAAAGTAACGAAATTTCCGCGGGCGGCCAGGATTTAACTCACACACCCGCTACCAAGACTAGTAATAGCCAAAAGGAAAATATGTCTTATACTTCCTCATCGAAAGAGTGTAGTTTTAAATTGTATGCAAGTTTGGTTTTTGGTTTATTTGGTACCGTTAGGATTGTTAAAATGAATAGTACATATGAGTGCACTCTCTTCACCACATTATATGCAGTTTAAACCTTCAAACAGAGCGCTGTGATGATTACATGAAAACGAAATGAAAGACTGAATGTTCATGTTACCTCATAAAATGGTGTTTTGGAAGACGAAACACATTTTAGAGAGTATTTTGTATTGGTTTTATTAGTTTATACGTTGTTATTTTACTTTATACGCGTTGTTTAACGGCCATTTTTACACGCTGTTTAACTGATACATCAGTCAAACAATAAATCAATGAGAAACAGTGAAAAAAATGACTAATGAATAAGTGGAAAATGTTACTGAATTAATAAAAGAAGGAAAACTGGCATTTTTTTCACTGGTTCACCAGTTAAATTCACTGAAGTGACTGTTGAATCAGTCAGATACTGTTCACTCATTGAAACAGTGAAATTCTCACTGATTCAGATTTAGAGTGTGTGAATCGTGTCGGCGGGTTTTC
Source organism: Clitarchus hookeri (assembly GCA_002778355.1). Classification (NCBI taxonomy): domain Eukaryota; kingdom Metazoa; phylum Arthropoda; class Insecta; order Phasmatodea; family Phasmatidae; genus Clitarchus; species Clitarchus hookeri. The sequence goes on from NQII01012866.1 coordinate 20,383, forward strand.
TCGGTGTCTCCCGTTTCTCATGTCCTTTCATTCCGGCGCTACTCCATCCTCTCCTCGCTTCACCCTCATCGGCTTGATGCTAAGAGCTGCCCAAATTTCTTCACTCACTCATGGTACTGATGTCTTTTAACGAATGTTATGTTGGCAATACAAGCGTGACGTTTTTGCAATTTCTAGGGGGGGAAAAAAAGAAGAGCTCGGCGCAATACACGTTGGTGGCTCCGCGGCTGGGGCCAGAGGATGAAGGGCGTCCCTGCCGAGTGGGTGCGATGGTGAAGGTCGCCCCCCCCCCCTCCAGAGGGGTACTGGAAGGCGCGTGCGTACCGGAGCCTTTCTCCGGGCTGCAGGGACTGGTGACTGGGTGTAGGGGGACTTCCCCACCACCGGAGCGGCGACCCTGGAGGAAGGCGCCGTATAAACACTTGTTGCGGCGGCGTGGTCACTCGTGCGCCAGTCCAGCCCGTGGCGAGACCGTACTCGAAGAGAGGTGCCCCGCCGCCTGCTTCAGAGAGAGACCCGGTGTAGCGCCGACCTTCAGCGACCGATCTCTCGTCGGCACCCTCTATCTTCTGCACAGCAACCGGTGAGTGACCTCTGGCGAGCACTGCCGCGCACTCCGTGAAACACTGCAACCTTGAGATGATTTAAACAAATAGAAAACCTAGGCAGTAAGCACTAAGCAGAAGGCGCCCAAAATCCCACTGACATTATAGTGATGTTACTGCTTAAGTTCGACCAACAGAAACGCATTTTACTGTGTGCTGTATTCAATTAAAATGGATTATTTATTGTACGAGGGTTATTCGGAATGTAAGGTCCGATTTCTTATAAAACATAAATCATCACAGATTAAAAAAAAACTTTTTTTATTTAATTCCTTATATGTTTCTCTATTTTTCGACATAGTTTCTATATTTGTTTAAACATTTGTCATAACGTTCTACAAGCTTTTGTGTGCCTAAGTCATAGACGTCTGCCGCCTTTGAGGATAACCAGTCTGTAACTGCTTCTTTCACCTTTTATCTTCTCTAAAAATTGATCACCTTTCTTGTGATATCGGTCCACAAAATCAAGAGCACTAGCCATTCTTTACATTTGGTGTTCCTCAGTAAGCAGCCTGAGAACCCAACGTGCGCACAATTTGTGAAATTGCAAATTTTCAGAGACAATTTTGTGCAAATTTTCTACCCACATTCGGAAATTCCAATGCTAAAGTTGAAATTGTGAATCACCGGTCTTCACGAATCTTTTCGTCCGCGGCTTTGACCAAATCTTCTGTGATCACTGATGCTCGGCCTGATCGCGGTTCATCATGGATATTTTCCCGTCCGTCCTTGAAAGCTCTCACCCACTTACGCACTTTGCTGTCACTCATCGCATTGGGGCCATACACTTGACTTATCTGTCGATGAACTTCCGCTGCTGAAACGTTCCTTGCTGTCAAAAACCGAATCACTGACCGTATTTCACAGTCGGCGGGCTGATCAATTGTTTTAAACATTTTGAACTGACACTGTAAACAGCACACTGCAACAATACCAATGCAAATGGCGTCGTTTGACGAGCAAGGCATGCCGGGAGTCGGTGCGCATGCGCGTTACAACGTTCGCACGACATTCGATTAGCTACGGCGATTCGAGCCTTACTTTCCAAATAACCCTCGAATTTTTATTTTCGGCGGTTGTTTTTTAGAAGCAGCTCAGCATACATTAATACTGTAGCATATAACGTGAAATTAAATCTTAAAAATGTTATCATTTAAATGTATACTTGTTGGTAAGTGGCTAATCTAAAGACTTCCAAAGTATTTCCATTATAGTAAGCAGTAGTAACACCGCTGCGTTGGACTAGGTTTGAGCCAATGTGTTGGAAACATTTCTCATACTTGCTTCTTACTGCTTTCTGTCTCCTAAGTTCTTTTAATGTGTAAAACTCTTAAGTCCCGACGACTCTTCTTCCCCGATTGCAAAGTGTTCTCGCAACAGCCTGTCACATTAACAATCCTAGCATCACACAAGTAAGAAATACAGAACTACCTAAAAAAAGAAAAGAAAGTCATATGTCAGAAAGCAATTTCCCGCGAGTATTGTAGTTCATTCCAACAATTGGCACAAGTAATATGTTTTATAAGCGAAAATAAAAACTGTTCAGTTATCTGTGAATCAATATTTTCCTCGTTATGAATTTCGTACTCTCCCTAAATTTTTGTAAGGTAAAGTTACAAACCACGGTAACTTGAAAATTGCTCAGTTTTATAACTGGTTACTAGAAGGCGCGTGCGTACCGGAGCCTTTCTCCGGGCTGCAGGGACTGGTGACTGGGTGTAGGGGGACTTCCCCACCACCGGAGCGGCGACCCTGGAGGAAGGCGCCGTATAAACACTTGTTGCGGCGGCGTGGTCACTCGTGCGCCAGTCCAGCCCGTGGCGAGACCGTACTCGAAGAGAGGTGCCCCGCCGCCTGCTTCAGAGAGAGACCCGGTGTAGCGCCGACCTTCAGCGACCGATCTCTCGTCGGCACCCTCTATCTTCTGCACAGCAACCGGTGAGTGACCTCTGGCGAGCACTGCCGCGCACTCCGTGAAACACTGCAACCTTGAGATGATTTAAACAAATAGAAAACCTAGGCAGTAAGCACTAAGCAGAAGGCGCCCAAAATCCCACTGACATTATAGTGATGTTACTGCTTAAGTTCGACCAACAGAAACGCATTTTACTGTGTGCTGTATTCAATTAAAATGGATTATTTATTGTACGAGGGTTATTCGGAATNACCAACAGAAACGCATTTTACTGTGTGCTGTATTCAATTAAAATGGATTATTTATTGTACGAGGGTTATTCGGAAAGTAAGGTCCGATTTCTTATAAAACATAAATCATCACAGATTAAAAAAAACTTTTTTTATTTAATTCCTTATATGTTTCTCTATTTTTCGACATAGTTTCTATATTTGTTTAAACATTTGTCATAACGTTCTACAAGCTTTTGTGTGCCTAAGTCATAGACGTCTGCCACCTTTGAGGATAACCAGTCTGTAACTGCTTCTTTCACCTTTCATCTTCTCTAAAAATTGATCACCTTCCTTGTGATATCGGTCCACAAAATCAAGAGCACTAGCCATTCTTTACATTTGGTGTTCCTCAGTAAGCAGCCTGAGAACCCAACGTGCGCACAATTTGTGAAATTGCAAATTTTCAGAGACAATTTTGTGCAAAGTTTCTACCCACATTCGGAAATTCCAATCCTAAATTTGAAATTGTGAATCACCGGTCTTCACGAATCTTTTCGTCCGCGGCTTTGACCAAATCTTCTGTGATCACTGATGCTCGGCCTGATCGCGGTTCATCATGGATATTTTCCCGTCCGTCCTTGAAAGCTCTCACCCACTTACGCACTTTGCTGTCACTCGTCACATTGGGGCCATACACTTGACTTATCTGTCGAAGGACTTCCGCTGCTGAAATGTTCCTTGCTGTCAAAAACCGAATCACTGACCGTATTTCACAGTCGGCGGGCTGATCAATTGTTTTAATCATTTTGAACTGACACTGTAAACAGCACACTGCAACAATACCAATGCAAATGGCGTCGTTTGACGAGCAAGGCATGCCGGGAGTCGGTGCGCATGCGCGTTACAACGTTCGCACGACATTCGATTAGCTACGGCGATTCGAGCCTTACTTTCCAAATAACCCTCGAATTTTTATTTTCGGCGGTGGTTTTTTAGAAGCAGCTCAGCATACATTAATACTGTAGCATATAACGTGAAATTAAATCTTAAAAATGTTATCATTTAAATGTATACTTGTTGGTAAGTGGCTAATCTAAAGACTTCCAAAGTATTTCCATTGTAGTAAGCAGTAGTAACACCGCTGCGTTGGACTAGGTTTGAGCCAATGCGTTGGAAACATTTCTCATACTTGCTTCTTACTGCTTTCTGTCTCCTAAGTTCTTTTATTGTGTAAAACTCTTAAGTCCCGACGACTCTTCTTCCCCGATTGCAAAGTGTTCTCGCAACAGCCTGTCACATTAACAATCCTAGCATCACACAAGTAAGAAATACAGAACTACCTAAAAAAATAAAAGTGAAAGTCATATGTCAGAAAGCAATTTCCCGCGAGTATTGTGGTTCATTCCAACAATTGGCACAAGTAATATGTTTTATAAGCGAAAATAAAAACTGTTCAGTTATCTGTGAATCATTATTTTCCTCGTTATGAATTTCGTATTCTCCCTAAATTTTTGTAAGGTAAAGTTACAAACCACGGTAACTTGAAAATTGCTCAGTTTTATAACTGGTTACT